>JAUZST010055694.1:0-24003 GCA_034779995.1 Parotocinclus haroldoi | reverse complement strand
TGTGTGTGTGTGTGTGTGTGTGTGTGTGTGTGTGTGTGTGTGTGTGTGTGTGTGTGTGTGTGTGTGTGTGTTCATTTGATACTAATGAGCGCAATGTGGAAGACAGTTTAAAAACTAAAAAAAGAAAGAAACATCAAACCATCTTTTGAATCTTCACCCCACACTATTAATCCGCTGATAATGAGTTTGTAAATGAAAACGACTCCATCTGTTGTGCTCGATGATAATCAGAGCTCCATAATCAGAACGAATCAAAGCTCCTTGCGCTTTGAGAAAGGCGCTCACGCTTAAAGGCGTCTTTTCTCCCGTGTTTTGTGCTTCACTGCTTTGTGTACTACTTTGTGTAGTATGCACTGACACTCATACGTCTGTTAGTTTCCCGGTGTATGCTTTACGCGGGCTGCAGTTCGTGTATTTGATCGAGTCCACGTCCTCCGAGTCCAAGTAGTCTGATTTGGAGAGGGATGGTTTGCTCTCGCTCCTCTTAAAATCGTAGTCGACTTGTTGAGGCTGCGGCTGCTGGCCACACGTCACATGCGTGTACTGGAGCTGCTCCTCGTGCTCAGTCTCCCTGTGATAGAAGTAGTTAAAGTTGGACACTATGACAGGCACCGGGAGGGCGATGGTGAGCACACCGGCGATGGCGCAGAGCGAACCAACAATCTTCCCGCCGATCGTGACCGGGCACATGTCACCATAGCCAACGGTTGTCATGGAAACCACGGCCCACCAGAAGGCATCAGGAATGCTGCTGAAACCCGACTCGGGGTCATCAGTCTCAGCAAAGTAGACGGCACTCGAAAACAGGATGACTCCTATGAAAAGGAAGAAGATCAACAAGCCGAGTTCGCGCATGCTCGCCTGCAGGGTTTTGCCCAGGATCTGCAGACCTTTAGAATGACGCGAGAGCTTGAAGATCCGGAACACCCGGACCAGTCTGATAACCCGCAAAATGGCCAGCGACATGGCTTGCTGCCCATTCCCCTGGTGCTCAGCGAGCTCCAACCCCAGAGTTATGAAGTAGGGTATGATAGCCACCACATCGATGGTGTTCATAATGTTCTTGAAGAACGCTGGCTTGCTGGGGCACGCCAAGAAGCGCACAACAAGTTCGAAAGAGAACCAGATTATACACAAAGTCTCCACTATAAAGAAAGGGTCCGTAAACGGGTTTGGCCTCTTGGGCGCGTTGGAAGTCCCATTGAGCGGCAGGTGCTCATCGTAGGACCGGGTGTCCTCCCTGAACTCGGGCAATGTTTCCAAACAGAAAATGACAATGGAGATCAGGATCACAAGCACCGACACTATGGCAATGCCTCTGGCAGGACCAGAGCTTTCTGGATACTCAAACAGGAGCCAGACTTGTCTCTGGAACTCGCTGGTTGGTAACGGGCGCTCTTCTTCTTTAATGAATCCTTCATCTTCCTTAAAATTCTCAATCACTTCTTCCCCGAGCTCATAAAACTTAATCTCCTCCATGAAAATATCCACAGGCACATTAACAGGTCTCCGAAGTCTCCCACCTGACTGGTAGTAATAGAGTATGGCATCAAAGCTCGGCCGGTTGCGATCGAAGAAGTATTCATTCCTGAGTGGGTCGAAGAAGCGCATCCGTTTGCGCGGGTCTCCGAGCAACGTGCTCGGGAACTGCGCGAGCGTCTTCAGCTGCGTCTCGAAGCGCAAACCCGAAATGTTGATAACCACGCGTTCGCAGCATTCCTGATTCGCCCTTTCGGGTTCATAGGCGTCCTGGCAGAAGGCGGCCAGGGCCACGGTCTCGTCCACGTTCTCCCCGGGCACCACGGTCATCTTTTTTCAGCCCCCCTGATAAGAGCTCGGTGCCTGGTCGCCTGTGCGCCTCGTCCTCTTTGGGTGCGCGTTTTCGTCAGCGTGGCTTCGACCCAGTCTCCCCTTCAATCTTTGGTTCTGCGTCTTGTTTCCCGTTTGAGCCTATTTTCCTTCACCGTTTTCTCTCACGCATTTTTGTTTATTTCATCTGCGCGCCGGAAAGCGCGCGCCTTCTCTCTGAACTGCTTCTGGCTGACTAGTTCTGAGACGCTCAGCATTAATAAGCAGCATCGGTTTTGCCCTCCCCAGACTGACGTGCGCACACTGAACCAGACGCGCACTTTGGATCCAGTCTGATTACATGGGCTGACTAAAAATCAGCGCTATTGTTCAGCAGTTAGTCCATAGGATATTCACAGACTCGACCTTATTCTGGACAAAACATGACCCATACAATGAACTCAGTGCTTGTGAAATCGGCTCCAGACAAACAAAATAAAACAGTACAAACAACAAGAAAAGTGGTCATAATCTTTGTTTATACAGCAAGTTTAATTCAAACCCAAATTCACTGCATAAGAGTAGATTCTTAAAACAGCAGTGATTAAAACACATACAGATTCTTACTCAAAATTGCAGTTACTTAATCCACGTGGATTCAGGTGTGCAATCTTAAAATGTACTGTTAAAGTAATCAAGGGTTAAATGTCAAATCAATGAAGCTGAAAAAAAAACCAAACACCCAGCACATAGGAATACGGTAGCCTTTTATTTAAAAAACTAAAAGAAACAAAAAAATAACAATTTCCAGCCAAGCATTCTAAAAATCCCAAGAGACTTACTATGACAAAAGTCTTTATCTACTTGTTACATTTTAATATATGCCCATGTCGCATCTTTATTTTAGTTTTACAAGGTGTTTTATTCAACCATTTTTTCAGTTGATATTTCAAACTTTCACTGTTACCGTATTTCGGCGGCACTGTGATGGAGGTTGGCACTGGCACCTCACAGCTCTGAGGCCCTACCCTGGGCTTCATCTGTGTTCTCATTGGGTCTGCATGGGTTTCCTCCCTTATTCCAAAGACGTGTGTATTAGGTTAATTGGCCTATCCAAAGCGCTCGTTAGTGTGTGAGTGTATCTATGAGTGTGTGAGCGCCCCATGATGGATTGGCACCCGGTCAAGGTTTAGGCACGACTCTCCTGCGACCCTTAATAGGATAAGTGAATAAGAAGTGAATGCATGCTCTGTTTCCCAATAAAATCATATTAACTGCAAAGTTATGGGTTCAACCAAAACCACAAATGCTATATTCTTAGCTTAAATACACATCAAACGTAAGTTTCAGCTGGGGTTTAGATAACAAGGAGCAAGTATCGTTATTTGTTCAGTATATGTGAGGTATGTAATTAAAAAAAGAGTGCTAATTTATATAAGTATATGGGGCAATAAACCTCATTAGACTTTGGATGTTACCAGATTGGTTTAGCCCAGTTAACTCAGTTTTAGTTGTTGTTTAAGAGGATATTTTTTATCTTCACAAATTGTGGAACAGCATTTTTAAGTAATTTATGCGATTATTCAAGGTAGATTTACTTCTACCAAAAAATCATAACTATTATGACTTCAAGGGGAAAGAAAAACCTCACAGGGTAACGTGAATAAAATATTTTTCCTAAAAAAGAATCCCACCACAACCAATAAACTATATGCACAAAGCCCTGTTGCCTAACTCATATTATTAAGGGCTAGTTTTGTAACTATTATTTAAACTTTTAAGAGACCTATACTTCTATATTACTTGTATTACTATTATATTACATGTAAACGCGTATACAATAATAAAAGGTTCAGGGCTAATTAAAACTTATGTATAGAGTTATGACTAATTAAAAGTTGGCACTAGTTAAAAGACATAAATTGGAAGTTCATATTTTGAATCCAAATATATCTTTGAGCCGTACCTCCGACCCAAATCTGGTGCTGGCATTCAATGAAACCAAACTTCATGCAAATTATGGATGTTTATTGCAATATATTGTTTTAAAAGCCCAGTCATTTCCCCCAACCAAAATACCGTGATATATCTTTAAAAAATATATTTTTATCAAATCTTTGGTTATATAGCACTCTAAACTAGTGAGAAGCTTTATGCAGTGCATAAATTAGCCATGTAGTTCTGTACTTTCAATACTTATTTTACTGAAATAGATACTGAAATAAAACATGTATTGACTAACAACATTTTTTAATGTTGTATTCCTATGTGTAATTTTTCTTTCGGCAGAACTATTCCTTTAATTTTCAGTCTCTTTCATATTCACAAAATTTGCTTAAAGCCCACTCACTTTAGATCCTTCCTCCACACTTGGATGAACCATTAATAAAGGTCTGCAGAACAACAGATGATTTAAACTCTATTCATGGAATCACTCCTTTGCCGTTTGTGTTCAAGTCTTTTTTGATGGAGTGCATAACTGTTTTGTGATCAGGTTGATGTGGGAAGGTGGACTTTGGAATCTTATGCTCACACTTGTTCTAGATATATTCATAATAGATAGTTAGTGGAAAATATGATTTTCTTTCATGATTGTAGTTCAGATAATAAAAATGCAATAATTAAGAATATTGTCAGTATTTGTTATCCTCAATCTCCTTCCTCTTTCCTGTGTAAAACATTAAATCTTTTCATTCTAAGCTGAAACTCACCTTCATTACAAAATAAATACTGATAACAGCAATTTATTGATTACCAGTGGTGTATGGTAATGAAATAACTTACTGTACTGTACGTTCATATACTCACCGGACTAAAAATGAGTCAACTGTGACTGAAACATAAGTAATAGTGTGCAATACTTCAATAAATTCTGACGAGAATTTCCTGTACAATTAATTTTTGCCATAGCTGGTAGACTTGTACGGTCATAAGCTTTAATACATCTTGCAAATTCATCTGCTTCCTTCATACTATGACCTATGGCACACCCAAAGCCAATCACTCCTTGTTGCCAATCATTACTCATTTTCACACATGGATTGAGACATTAACTTCACTCCATCACCACTTCTCAACCTATGAATGTCATCGTAAACCCCCGTAGGAATTTATTGCTCGACCATCCACAAGCAGCGCCATCTGCAGGATCTATGAAACACGCAAGGTTACTAATTCTTGTCCAGCGAAGAAAACCATTACAAGGTTTCATTTGGACTCTCCACTTTTGCTGTCACTGAAGTAAGACATCCGCCAACGCTGATTTATGAGGCAGTACAATCAGGATGGAAATGTATGCAAGCAATTCTACTTTGTTGATATATTGCGGGTGAAAAAAGAATGACATAACTAAATGTTGTATGTATCTGGCATATATAAATGCTACACTTAAAAACAATAACTCACTAATGAAACTGTAATATAATGACATTATTGATTGGTCCTAAATATCTTCCCTGAAGGCATAGAAAAAATTAAGGTTTTTGCACTGGAGTATGGGGTGCATTCAATACACTAACCCATTATCTGAACTGCTAGCTCTCTATAACAAATGGTGATATGGAAAATAGTAAATGCTTTTCTAGAACAGACCAAAAGGCTTAGCAGAATTGCCCTGAATAAAAGAACAGATTAAAAGTTATTCATAAAACATTGTTACACCATTGTAAGCTCTTAAATGGTGAAAAACTGCTAGAAGTAGTTAGAAGTAGAACTCTAAGTAACTCTAACTAGATTGTGCAGGAATAATGTTTGTGTTTGACCATTGTGTTTGAGATGTGCACAATGTCGTAACATCAAAAGTGATATAATAAACCATTCACAACACACTTTGCTTTAATTATTTAGGGTGTGTTTGTAGTCAACAGCAAGAGAGAGCCTGTCCAAATTACCTTTTGAAGTGCATTACTGTTACTGAGTAATGCCGAGACCTCTGCATTACCTCTGAGAAAATGGTGTTGCTTATCCTAATTGGCGATATTATTTAATATAATACAGAATTATGTTTATTTAGATATCAAACCCAACAGGAGAGAGCCAACAGGAAAATAAACAGCGGCCTTCCTCAGAAACAGTGTGCATTAACTTGCGTATTTGTACACCGTCTTCAGAAAGTGGATTCATTATAACAACAGAGAGAAACTACAGCTTAGGGCAGCTTATCAAATACTGTCACTTACAACCATAAATCAGAAGAAGTTGGAACAGTATGGAAAAATGTATATAAAAACAGTGTTTCTTACATCTGATTTGACTTTTAGTTCATTGCAGACAGTAATCATTTGCAATACACATCCATGCCTGCATTTTTGGTATGCAACACTTACTGCTTTTCACCACTCCTAGAGAACAGAGAATACCCAGAGATTTAGTGTTTAGGAGTCATTTTGTCCTATTCTTCCTGCAAACACAAAAAATGCATGAAGGCCCTGGAAAAAGCAGCATTTGTTGCTCTAAAATCTCAATGTACTTCTCTGTTTTTGTACCAAATTATGTTGACATCATCTGTTTAAAATCACATCATTATATATATATTATTTTTTTAAAAATATATTTTATATATATTATATATTTTTTATTATTATTAATAATAACTAGCTCTATATTTCTCCCATTCCAGTTTTTTTATGGAATGTGATGCAGGCCTGAAATTTAGGAATGAATGTTTATTAACAAAGGAAATGATGTTGACCAAAAAAAAACAAGTTTATTCTGTCTGCAATGAAATAAAAGTCAAAGTACCGGTAAACGTGCGGGGTTTTTTAATGTATTGTCCACTGTTCCAACTTTTTCTAATTTGGGGTAGTATTTTCAAATCTTTATTTTAAAGATTGTCCATTTCAGGATACCTATTTCATATCAGTGGAATTCATTTCCATTCAGTGCCGACATATATAGCATTACACAGGGTTATGATATCCTTTAATATCCAACATAACCCAGTCTAATAGGAGTAGAGAGCAATTTGAGATTCATCCAGAGAGTTCTGGCCCAAGAAGAAAAGAGTGACGTTAAGTCTGTAAATAGCTGTTTTTCTCATGCTGGCCGCAGGAGCTTTCTTTTTCCCATGAAATACCTCAAGCAACAGCTGCAAAAAAGGAGAACTGGAATAAAAATATCTATTTTATTTCCAATGCAGAGGAAGTAGTGTCCCTCTCTTTTGTTAAAGCGCTCAGTGAAAGAAATTAATGCATTGCTTCACCAGCAAGTCCGAATACAAAGTGCTGAAAGAAATGGCTGAGAAAGAGAGCTTACTTTGTATTAAATATGACATAACCATAAAGATTGTTGCCAACATCCTGAAGAGTCTCTTTCAGCTCCAGTATTTGTAGGAAATACTTGATGGAGTAGGTAATCATCTCTTTCCTATTTCATCTGTGACAGGCTGTTTGTTGTTCAGCTATTCACCTTACGTAATTATCATCGTTAGTATCATCATAAACTCCAATCTTAAACACCATGCTTGTTGTAACTAACCCCCATAAATCTATAGTAATTATCCTTTAATAAAATGTGATTTTCATGTGATTAATAAAATGAGATTTACTGGGGTTTTCATAATACCACACAAGCCATGGCCACATAAGTCCCTTAAACAATAAAATACAATTAATGACCACTTTACAGACATCCAAAGACACCCTCTGGCCTTCGGCGCAGCACCCATTCATCGTAGAACAGATTCCACTAGGTGTTGAAATCACTGTGCAGGAATATTGACCCATGCAGGCAGGATAGCTTCTTGAAGCTGGCCAAATTAGATGGGGGCTCTGACAGATATGCCGTATAGGATTAAAATCTAGAGGCTGCGAAGTCTAGGGCAGTAAGGAAAACTTTCTGTCAAGTTCCTGTGACTCTTGGGGCATGATGCATTGTCCTGAAAGTGAAGGTGTCCTTCTGTCATAGGGTAAACAGCTGACACGAAGGGATGAACTTGGTCTGCCACGATGCTTAGGTAAAACTTACTGTCCAAATGTCCATTGACGGGTATCAGAGGATGAAACACGTGCCAAAAAAAATTTCCCCACACAATTACTCCACCTCCACCAGCTTCACGTGGTGATACATGACAGGATTCATGCTGCTTGCGCCAAATGATGACCTTCCCATCACAATGGTGCAACCATAATCTGGATTTATATGACCTGGTGATCGATTTCAGATGAGCTCTGTTCCATACTGGGGTCATGCCTTTCTGTTCCCCAAGACCACTCAGACTGGTCTGCTGTTATAAACCCATCCATGCCAATGAATGATGAGTTAAGCATTCACACACATTAGTTCTAGCAACAGCATTGTATTCGGCTGCAGTTTGCTTGACTATGTGTCAAGTTGCATGTTTGTTAGAACAAATAAATGTTTGTTAGAACAATTATTGACATCCTTCTCTGACCCTATCGTGATGAGTTGTATACATCTACAGAATCCCCTTGCATTGGGTCGTATTCATCAAGCATAACATTCTTTATATACTCTTGACACTTACACAGTAAAACCCCACAAGGAGGACAGTTCTTAAAGTAGTGGCTCTGCATTGTCTAACCCTGATGACCATGCCTCGTTCTCATGGGAGATTTTCCCATTCTAATACTGATTCACATTGAAACTGATCCACATTAAACTGGAACGGCTTTGATTTTGATTTTTTGCTGCCTTCTGGAGTCACACAAGTAATTGTTCTTGTTTAAAACAAGCTGAAAATGATAAACTGCATAAAGTATATGGTTTAAACACAATATTTTATTAAAGAAAATACACCACCCATTACCTAGCAAATGGTATTATCCACATCTTCTCACCATTATTCTCTTTTGTTTCAAGTTGGCAAAGAGTCTTGTTACTGCTTGATTTTGTATTAGCAGTTTATTGGCAGTGTTGTCCTCTCCTCATTTTGACTGTGTTCATAATTTTCTACCTTGCCATTGGCGTTCAGTGTTTCACACTCTCTTGGGTCTGTAGCAAGCCACACCAGGGATGCCCTACGTGTGTGACAGATGCTTTATGCTCCTGCCTACAGAGCTAACTAGGCATTGTAACTAAAATAAAGCCAGTGTTCTGCCAACAAGTACAGTCATACCCCACTAACTGTCCTACTCATAACTTTATGATCTCATTATTGAACAGTTTCTTAAAATGTAGTAGACGTCCCGATGCAGAGCAACTTCCTGTTGATACAATATTAGAATCCAAGCAATTGGGGTTTAAGGGTATTGTTCAAGGATCCACAAGTGGCAGCTTGGCAGAGGCAAGATTTGAACCCTAAACCTTCTTTAATGCACTACCCAGGTCACCACCACACTGCTTGATTAGGAGACTTTAAGTCTTTTATTAATGCAATCATAACAGGTAATTTCTCCAGGGGTTCTCCGACTGTACATGCATGTGGACATTTAATTAGCCCATGAGATCATAACTGATGGATCTCCATTTGGTTTTAATTGCTATCCTTAGGAACACCAACATGTCCTGTTAACCAGAAATGCAACTAAAGAGCTTCAGAAATTAAACTCAATATTGGCTCATTTATTGTGAAATGTTTTTATGTCTCTAGTTGTCTAATGCTATTTCTCCTAAAGAAGTTCAGGAGAAACATCTGAGACAAAGTTCACCACCCACCTTCACAAAGCATGCCAGTAAGTTACCTGGCTACTCTAAAGTGCTCAGCACGTGCTTAACTGCATCCGTCAAGGCCATAGGATTATCATATCAAAGGCAGGATGTGCTGAGTGACAAACTTCATTCAGTAACCAGAAAAATATTAGCAGAAGGGAAAACCACACCTGGGAAGCTAAAGATAGTACTTAGAATAGTGATAACTAAAACCAAGCAGGACAATATGAAAAATCCACACAGACTCAACAAACTAAATTCTAAATTAATGCAACATTGAATTCTGAATTACATCAACAAATTCTACAATTCTACTGAATCTCTACAGAATGTGGATCATGCAGCAAGAGAGTGATATAAAGTAGCTCTACATAAATGGTTAAAGAAGAATAATTCATGTAGTGGAATGGCCAAGTCAAGGTCTTGACCTTAATCCTATAAGAATGGTATGAAATGGCTTTTCTTCAATAAATAAATGTAGAATTTGTGGAATTTATTTAACTAAAAAAAAATTAATAAAATATAATATTGTTGTCTCATTTGCTTAACTGGGGTCTCTCAGAACCTCAGACAATCTAAGTATTTTGTAGATCATATTTATGCAGAAATATAGACAATCCATGTATATCTGTATGTATGTTTATACAATGTATGTATGTACACTCTACACACTGTACGCATTTGTAAACAGTGTGGTGCAAAATTTGAGAAAAAAAACAGTATTTGTCTTGGATTTTATACATTGCTTTCCATTACTCCGCATAAAAAACAGCATAATATATGGAGCAAAAAGTTGAATTTTGCTTTGTTAAATGTTAGAATGTAGTAGTGTTTGGTTTGCTTCCCCTTTTGCTATGATGACATTGTGCACCTAAGCGCCTACGGATTCAACAAGTTTGGTCAAAATCTGAAATAAGTAAATAAATAAATTTCAAAATCATCTTATGATGTTACCTAATGCTTGTTTTTTTTCTGTTTTCAAGTTTCTCAATAAGTGCTCAATGTGATATAGAGAGATACAGATGGTCCTAAACCTTATACTAACCCACAGATCATACAAAGCATAACTGCACTGTTCATGTTAGATGTTAGCCAGTTCATACACACACACACACACACACACACACACACACATACACACATATATATATATTCTCACAATTATAAAACATGCTTTCTTTACTTTCAGACAGATGAAAAAAAAAAGTAGATTATTCTATACCTTACACACCACGTCAACGTTCCTAATAATTTCTCCATGACTAACATAACACAAAGCTCAACTCAGCTTGGTCTTGACACATATTCCTGTGGTAGATTTCATAATTAAGTCAAATGTGTAACATTAGTTTGCAGATTAAACTTTCAGTCTTAAAAGAAACGGTTATAAGATGATTTTTCTATTCTTAATTATATCCCATGACTCTTACTCCATCGTTGCAAATATCTAATTGTGAGCAAAAGTGGGAATCATTCTGTCCTCCCCTGAAAGAAAGTCTTTGTATTGTCCCAGAGAAATTCCCAGGCTTCTTATGCCTAATCTTTAATTAACCTCATTAACAAGAAGGAATTTGTTGAAGACTTTGTACTCATTGTGACCCTTTCATAATTATGGACAAGTTGTGCCAAGGGAACAGATGTGACACGGCTTCAGAGCTTATAACAAATAGAGTCACTGCTTGATTTCACACTCACTTATTCAATATGGTAATTTCCTGATAGTGTAGCCAACAATGTGTTACCATATAAACAAGCAGTAGTATTACTTAACATTCAGCTTTTGTTCATGTTATCTCAGGGAAGGCTTTGGTCTAGTGCACTTGTTTTCATAGCCAGCCTCTATACAGGTCTGCGTCTGTTTGTTTATATGTGCTTGTGCAAGTGTGTGTGTTAACTCGCCACACCTGCACACTATGTTGTTTAATTGCCAGGAGTGCTAACTGGCATAAATACAGGTGTGATGCTATGTCAGGCATGTAGTACTGTTCCTGCTCCTTGTGTTTGTGTGGCTGCATTTTCAGCAAGTGAGTTTGAATTCTGCATCTATCTGCAAATATTTCTGCTTATATGCTGTGTTGTATAAATGTTGTATTTATTTGGAATAAAACTCCTGCACAGTATAACCTGATGAGTTTTTGGGGATTGTACCAGAGCAAAGCGAAAGTTGAAATCCTTTTCATGGTCATATTAACCAAACCTAAATTGAACCATGACCTTTTCCGTGCTTTTCTCTATTGTATTGTCTTTATTGTTATGGACTATAGAATATAGTTTTATTTCCTATTTGAACAAGCCAACATAGAGAATGGAAACCACACTAGGGAAGTTATAACATTTTAAAGTTTCAGTTCTTTATCATTTTGTACACTTTATTATTTCAATTTTTAATGAAGCCCAAAGAGTGACACGCTTGTGACTGATAACTTACTAATATACCGTTCACAAACATTAGAGGACATTTTAAAATGAAATATCCCCAATAAATTAACCCCCTAATTTTTGGGAGCAGTGTATATAAAATAAGTCTGGAGGGCTGTTTTGGAAAGACTTTAAATGAGTCCAAGTCTAGACCAAGCCCTTGAACAGTCAAATCTGAGCAAGATCAACAGGAGTCTGAGTTAAATCCAAAACCATAACAGGGGCTATCAGGAGGAGCTCAAGTAAAGACTAATATCAATCCAAGACTATGAATCTATATTCTTATAAATATGGTTTATTTTAAGTTGAGTGTGATTTCACAATTTAATAATACATTTAGAATTTAGCAGTGAAAGCTGTTTGTAAACCTGAATAACACATTTTATTTTATTAGTTGTGAATAACACAATTACCAATAAACCTGCAAAGGGTTTTATTTGGGAACTAGATTTGTTCTTCAGATTACCTATTTATGTATATTAATTACCGCATGCCATTCTGTCATTGACCACACATTACCATAGTCACAGTCTTTTCATGATACTTTAACATAAATCTAAATGTATTTTCAAATGATACGTAATGTGACAGAGATACTGCTGAAAACTCGATGCAAACATATACACATCTAAACATATCACTTCCCCCAGGAAATACACAATGCCACAGTTCTTCAGCTACAAGCGCACATTAACAATCTCACACACACTGTAGAATCAAAATAAACCCACACGATGAAACATAACCAGAAATAAACATGCCTTGCTGGCTGCATTCAACCAAGGGGAAATTAATCGACTTAAAAACATTAATTACCAGATCAGACAGTGCTTATCACCTTTTAAACACTTTAAAACTGTAAGTGGGTTAATCCAGTGTGGCGCTAATAGTGGGAAGTAACAGCAGTCAAATGACAAGCGCTCAGCACTTTTAGGAATATTTAAGAGTTAAGCAAGTGCTATTCCACTTCTCCTTGTGTCCTAAAAGTCTTTGTGTGCAACATTCTTAAAAAAAAAAAAAAAAAAACTAATGTAAAAAAAGGTTCAAATAAACCCATCAAAGTATGAAGTAAATATATGTAAAAATATTCAGTTTAACCAGATGTTTATACTTTGTTTTAAAAGATTTAAAAAGATTTTGTTTGGTTTTTAACACTTGGTCATTAAAGTGAACAGAAGTGGATTGAATGATCGTTATCCGATGCTTACCTATAAATTGAAAGGGTCAGCCAGTAATACAAGTGCTTTGACATCATGAAGCCGACTGTGCTATGAATGCTGGGATAGATGGTACTTTAACTGTCAGAGCCTGGTGCTGCTGAAATTGATCCTTGTTTCCAGATTAGCACGATAGCTTTTGGACAAATAATCTATGGGAATAGCTAGCTAGCACTGCCTTGCTAAATTAACAGTTGACTACATTAGTTGCTTGATTATACTGTCTTGTCCATTATATGTAGATAACTTTAATGCTAACTTCCTTTCTGTTTCTGCTTAGTAGCGCATTTTTAACTTGGGTTATTGGTAGTATGTGTTAGTATCTGCAATCTGTGTTTAAACTTAGCTAAATAGATTATTGCTGATTCAGATGGCATCTTGACCTTGAGCTTATTAATGTGTACACAGTATGTCTGGGAAAAATATACATTAGCTGCGACACCTGTTGCTAGATTTTTCTTTTAAGTCGCTGCAAAACAGCAATGTAATTATTCAGTCCAATGATTCTGGCAGTTCATGGATTTCATGGATCATGTACAGGTATGTGCCACAAAGCATTTATTTGCATATACATCGACTAGCTAGTAAAAATATTATTATATTACTTTGCCAGATACCTTAGCTGTTGTACTACAGCAGCTGTAATGACACGTAACTGTGAAGCCTCTGGTGAAGTTTTTTTTTTTTAATAAACACAAAGTTCTATTAAACACATTCAGCACTCAACAAACAAACTGAATGCTGAGATTATGTTGCACTCTTTATAAGCACCGATAAGATGACATCGAACCCTAATTCTGACCTCACTAACTTAATGGAAATGTTTAATTGAAAAAAGCAGCTTTCTGTGTGGGAATCAGCAAAATGTGTCCCTCACAATGTAATATAAACGTAGACACAGACACACACACAGCTTCCAGCTCTGTTATTGTACCCAAAAGATAATCACATGCAATTATGCACTCGTGCAGAACTAGACAAATGAATGCAGGAAATGCTGCATTTATTACACGCAGTCAGGTTTGTGTGATACAGTCTATTCTGTTCCAATGAAAATACACCACAGATTTTATTCAGCAATGGTCACTCTCTCTGCTTCATGCCTTTAAGCCCTCGTGCTATTCCACTATCTCACTGCATGGCTGTGTGTCACTAATTCGTATAATGATGTATACTGTGCACACATGTAGGTCACAGGTGCTGACTGTCAGCTTTACAACTATTGTGGAGTATTGGCTTGTCAAATGAAAGGTTATGTACATGGGTTTCAAGCTCACCTCTGTAGAAAGCAGGTCCCACATTTTGGCATCAAAGAAACGTATACTGACACTGATGCTCGAAGGTGTATGAGCCTAAATGAACCAAAATGTAGTTGAGAAAACAAAACAAATCTATTATACTCAGTCAATTAATTATTGAGGAAAATAATCCATTATTGTTCTGAGTGGCAAACATTTGTGAACCTTTCCTTCCAGTTTCTGGTGTGACCCCCCCCCCCCCCCCTCCTCCTTCTTCATCAATAACTGCTACTAAATTTCCTGTAACTTTTGATCAGTCCTGAATTTAGCTTGGAAGAGTTTTAGTCCATTTCTCTGTACAGAACAGCTTCAACTCTTGGATGTTGGTGAGTTTCCTTACATGAAGTGCCACAATATTGGATTAAGGTCAGGCCTTTGAATTGGCCATTCCAAAACACAGATTCAGACAGATATGGTGGCCATTTATTTTTAGAATTTGATTCAGAATTCTTAGTCTTATCAAAGGTGGAAAACCTTCCTAACCCAGAGGTACTGGCATGTTTCACAGATAAGGTAAGGATTCTATGCTGTTAGGCACAATTTGGCAAATTTTCAATTAGTTATGACAGTAATGACTAAGTTAATTTGAGGGCACAGCAAATTTACACGGCTATACTATAGATGGCCTGGCGAGGAGGAAAAGGAGGCATTTCTGCTTGTTCCGGTTGCTCTAACCACAACGTTTATTCTCTCACTGACTGTTCCTGACATCTCACTTGTGGCGAACACAGATGCCCGTAACGTGGACACTGGGACAGTTCTGTTCCCGATACGGATTGGTTCCAAGTTAGTAATCTAAAACGAGATCACAACCTCTGCTGTTGGTTGTAGTGGTGGTGCTTTAACACTTTCTTGGCATGCCATTTACTCTTCAATTTGATGACATGCTTTACTGTGACTGATTGGCAGAATGCCAGTTTACATTTTTTATTGAACATAGTGCTGGAGAGCTACTCGCTAACCTCAACTTTTTGTCACAGCAGCTGTGCATGAAGGTTTCTCTGCAAATAGTGTGAAGCCGTGAAAGGTCTGACTGAGATGTTTGCCATAGTTGAAATCATGGAGTCATACCATCAGCAAAGCACTGATGACAAATGCCAGGCATCCGTGGCTTGGAGAGACATGGAAGCTAGAATGGTTGATAATGACATTTCACTGTCTAAAACATACTTATTACTTTTATTCATTCTTATTACGTTTTATTCATCTCGAAGATTTCCTAAGATGGGAGGTTGTATTGCTGCTGAGATTACGCCACAAGACGGGGCATGATGTGGTAATTGTTTGTGTGTCATGATGTTATGTGCTTATGAGCCACATCATCCTGAACCACTCTCATCTGACCCTATTTGGCTTTCACATCAGGTCGAAAGCTGCTCTGCACTTTGGCCGATGTAAATAATCCAGTCTCACTTGCACATATGTCTGCCTCCATCTCCTTTGCCCTAGGCGCTACATCCTGTATGGCCTTATTATTTGAATATTTCTAATCAGAACCATTTCATGGAATGAGGTACATTCAGATAATGGCCTATGTACATTCAGATAATGATAAGTAATAATATGAAGATAATGGAACCTGTATTCCTGTACTATTACTCCATACTACTTTCCCTTCCATCACCAATGGATTTTTTATTTTATTTTAAACTATCCAAGCTTGCGGCTAGTGTTACTGCTGTGTGAGTTCCAAGCCTTACTTCCTGTCATAAAGTAACACTGATGACCTTGTGTTCTTGGAAATGACCTATCATCTATGTACATGAGATGTTTGGTGAATGATAGAGCATCCAGCCACAGTGTGATCTCACTCCCTCACTGATCTTCTTCCTATCGGATAAAAATTACAACAAGCCTGCAGTAACTACTGCCAAGATATTTATGCATCCAGTGTGCCAACTCACACCCCAACAAAAATCTGCTTTACAAGGTTTGTTACAAATTGGTTTGCTACTGTTTAATTGTAAAATACATTCATATAAAAAAGCCTCCAGTCCTATAACTAACGTGTGTTCTAAGACAGTTCGTAATATGATCGTGTGATTATTTTCTATATTATGATATTATGATTATCATCTATATTATGAGCTTTTTATATTTATATACACTGCTCACACAAATTAGGCGATATTTCATTAGGGGAAATATGTAACATAAACTGTCACAAGATGTTATAGTTATAACAACTCTTTTATAAAAGCATTTTTATCAGTTTGATCATGGACAGGGTCATGGGAGGGCTGGTACCTAACTGGTGAAACAGGGCACAAGGCAGGAACAATCTCAGATGGGGCACCAATCCATGGCAGGGTACACACAATCACACACCAGGAATTCACATTGTACAAGGGATATGCAAAAACATAAAGAAAACAAAAAAACAATAAAACACCAAATTAAATAGAAGTACAATTGTTTTTTTTACAAAGAACATTAAATGCCATTGTTATTCTCACCATTTGCATTTTTTTCTTCGTGAAATGCAGGGAGAACTGAATTCGAGGAGTTGTAAAGTAGTGGAATATTGTGGTATGACTGTTTTAACTAAATTAGACTAATATAATTTATTTAATACCACAGCAGTGAGTTTGCATGTTCTTCCCATGTCTTTTATAAATGTACTTACTGTATTGAAGATAGTTTACACTGATGATACACTGATACACTGACACATCATCAGGTTAATACCTACAATAATCATGATTTCTTTTTTACAACTGTACATCCCGAAGCTCCGGGATATTTTAGACGGTAAGTGAATAGTCCGTTCCCGTAGCTGATATGTTCAATGCGGGAGAAGTAGGAACAGAGCACATCTGAAATGGCAAGGCTTATGTGGTGATATTAAGTATATAATAACAGTGGTCCGAGTTGGAAAAATCATATCTGCATAGCTGCAGACCAGTCAAAGTATAAATACCTGTGGAAGTGATAGCACCCGAATGTACTGTGGGAAATAGTCCAGCCTGTGGAGAGAGTGCAATGTTCTGTATGAGATATTAAGAAACCCTGACTCTATTAATTATTTTCAATGTTGATTTTCCACTTTCTGCACGTTGCTTTGTCATTAAAACTTGGCTTGTAAGATGTGTGCATTATATAGAACTTGATGAATGCCAATCATTGCTCGCATTCTGCAACCATTCTGAATACAAGCGGTCCTAAACACAATCTATATACTGTTTGTGTTTAGGACAGGCCTGTGTGAACCACTTTGTGTGTTCTTGCCTAACAGCAGGAGTGAGTGATGGGAAGTATGACCTCAGAGCTGGTCAGAGCTAAAGCAAACAGTGTCCTGAAAGGGCTGCTCATATTTGTAGTTTAACTGCTTTTTTATAACTCTAATTATAGTCCATTGATCACAGCTCAACATCCATGTCCAATCTTCCAGGGAAAGCTGGGAACAACAGGGGGGCTGCTGGTGGCGTACAATCATACTGTAATATTATAACTTCCTAAATGTACAGTGTTAATATCAAATGATGCTATTAAGCCTTTAAAACACATGCGGCTGCATAGTTGTATTTTATTTATAAAATAATATAAAAGAAGTTCTTCACTTCACTTCCTGTCACTACCTGTTGTAACCGGCTGTCACAGTTCACAAAATCTGCTTCAAACCTAATTATTCATGTGGCAGACACTCTTGTCCAGGGGGAAATAGAAGTGAGCGAATATTCGAGGTACAATTTTATATATATATATATATATATATATATATATATGATCAGAAAGACCATTCAGGATAATCCAAACCAGTATCAGACAAACACTATGCAGCATAAAGCAACTTGACAATTATGGAACATGTATGGGCTTGCTTGTTTGCCCAGGGTACCAAACATCTGAAATACTATTATCTGATTGCTTGAGAAGCATGTTCACTCCAAAACAGTATCACTTTGCTGATGTAACAACAAGCCTAACGTAAGCAAGCATATTTACAATTTAGGCATTAACCCCTAACAAATTACTAAATTCTGTTAATTAATTCTTAGTTAATTCTATTTTGGTATTTTCGCTTATTTCCAATTTGTATTTCAACCTAACACAGCCTTTTGTAGCATAGTCTAACAAGGGGGCAGCAATAACAATGATTTCCCTACAGTTAGAAATGATCAGCAATTTTAATACGAAAAGAAAAGTCTTATTTGAGCTCCATGTAGTTAGCATAATCTAGCTCAGTGGTGTGGAGATATATTTGGGTGCAGAAGGACAAATGAATTAGGCACGTTTGAGCACTGCTTTGACAAAAATAGAGACATAATGCATGTCACTTGCAGTAATTTCCAAAAGTTAATTTCCAACTTTTGCATGAATTACAATGTTTAGAATAAATTCTTGAGAGTTTGAAAGCAAAAGAGTGGTGGGAAAGGGGTTGGGAGGGCCTCGAAAATATTCTTAAGATGTACAAAAGGGGGCACTGCAGAAAACGTTTGTGAACCACTCATCCAGCAACACCTGAGATTGATCCACGAACAGCTAATAGCTCATATACCATATAGCACAATGGTAACTCTGACCGTCTAACAAACTGCTTCTTTTAAAACATTTACTTTTGTACTACATAGGCTTTAAAAGGACGTTTTGACATTTGACATTTTTCACCTCACCTGGCTGCAATTTTCAGTAGGAGATGGTTAAGGGAATAAAAAATCAACAAGATCATTACACAAGGATGAGAATACATATGATGCTTTGTAACAGTTGCAATCAAATTTGCTGGAGGTGTCACACAGGCAGATCCGCCGGCTGGCCAAGGGAGGGAAGTCATTAGCACTCGGATCACGAAGCACACGGTGTGTGTGAGACAGCGTGCCAATGTTAGTCCACGCACTCACAGCAAAGCAAGCGTCTTCACTGGTGTGTATGTGTATGAGTCAGAGGAAGCCTAACCCTAACGCATTCTCTCTGCTGAATGCTGAATAAACTAAGACAGATTTGTACTTTCTAGAAATGGTGATGCAGTGGAAATGACAGTCACTTGACAATCACTTGATGACATATTTACAAATTAATTAGTGGAACCAGTTTCTTGAACCGTAAATAATAAAACCCAAGCTATGACACGTCCTTTATCTGGAAAACTGCTAAGAATGATGAATGAATGTTGTGCAGTTTTTGGGAACACCTTAGCTTAAGGGGAATGATCATGCATCAGGCCAACAACAAATAACACGTGCCAGTTTCACACAGTGAGCGACTGAAAACATGTCCAAAACTGGAAAAAATATTCTTCTGTTAAAGCAAAAGTGTAAAATCCATGACAGCGCACACCAAAATTACACTTCTACAAATCATAGGTATAAATGTTAATTTAGCAGCCCCTTTTGTTGCTACTACAGTCTAATTTTTCCGTTTGACTTTCCATTTGACTTCTCAAGCCTTTAGAATGGTCTGTTTCTGCACAAATTTGTTTTACAACATCATCAGATCAGCAGTCCTAAAATTAGATAAAGAGAACAAAAACTAAGCCAAAATATTATACTTGGTTATTTAAATATTGAGGAAACTTATGCAATATTATATAGCAGTGAATGTCAAAAGTATTAGAACTTTTGCTTTCAATATATGGAGTGACCCCTGGAGTGCAAGAATAACTGCAACTTAATGTTTCGGGTAACCCTTGAGCAGTCCTGCACATCAGCTTGGAGCCCCTTTTACAACATTTGGATTAAGGTCAGGACATTGGCTTAGCCATGACAAAGCATTATTCTTCTTTAACCAATATTTGGGAGATCAACTTGTTTGATTAGGATAACTGTCTTGATGTATGACCCATCTTAACAACAGTTCATTGACAGGTGTCCTGGCATTTTACCTTAGCTTTTGCTGGTGTAATTCAGAATTCATTGTTCCGTCAGGAATGCTGAGCCATCCTGGCCCAGATTTAGCAAACAGGCAAAAACCACGATACTACAACCACCACTATTGGTGGTCTAACATTTTTCTGCTAGACTGTGTTGTGTTGCTTTCTCCAAACGTAATGCTTCTCATTTTTACCAAAAAGTCCTATTATGGACTCATCCATCCATAAATGCTTCTTTATTAGAATTCTGCCATGTCAATATGATATTTAACAAACTGCAGACAGAGAGTGTCTCTCTCCTTGCAGTCCTGCTATACACATCATTGTTGCTGAGTCTTGTCCTAACAGTCAGTCTCATGTTATTGGCTAATTTACCATTAGCCAATGTGAGGGAGGCATTTAGTTACCTACAGCACACTGTTCAGAATTGCATGATAATGCTCTTGGAGAGGTCTTTGTCGGTACCACTCGGAGTTTTAGCAACTCTTCTTAGGACCTCATAATTTGTGCATCCTCGATATACAAATGTGTGGGAAGCTCAAACTTTGACCCCTGTTTTTTGTTTTAATACAACAGGCCAACCACTCATACCTTATTGTCATCCCATTAATTGAAAACACCTGACTCTAATTATACTGTAATAAGAGATATTTTTGTTTCGTTATCTTTATTTTCTGTTAGGACCTATAAAACACTGATCATGTTGAGGTCATATTCCTGCAGAAACATAGACATTCTAAAGGATTCACACTTTTAAGCACAACAGTATTACATAATAAGAGTGGATTTCTACATACTTTTGGCTTAAGGTTGTATTTTTACTTCACAAGTTGCCCATGTATTAATCTCTTTCGTGATTCTGTAGAAAACTCTAAAGCAATTTACTTTTGTGCATTAGTGCTTAAGTGCTTAAGCAAGGATACAGATAGACCTCTCATGAAAAAAACAGAGCATTACAGAAAGCCAGTAGTTATTCGAGTAAATCAGCTGCCACAACATTCAGCTTAGATTTACCTTTTGGTAGCTTGAATGAATTTCCAAATGAGGATCCATTGCATGTAATAACGCCTGATGTTTTAGGACTGAAGTCGGACCGCCGTATTTGATGACTGTGAAGATGAGCCCATCAGACAGATGCAATTTGCACTCTACCATCATACCTATCAAACGAATGGCACCCAATGAGACCTGACAGGGCTGGTCCTATCACATTGCCTCTGCCTTTGCTGGAATGGAAGTCCAAAGTGAAATTAATTCAGTTTTTCCCCTGAGCTTTGCTTACTTATCATATGGGCTGCTGTCTGTAACCTTGGTAACACCACTTCTACTGCTTCTGTTTCTACCTCCTGAATTAGGAGACGACTGACCTTTCAGCCTTTATCCGAGACTGATGCAGCCTGCCTAAAATGTGCCATCAGTTTGTGCAATTAGCAAAGGAACACATTTAATCAATCGGTTTAGATATGGCTTTGGCACTGAGGCAAGGGTAGAAAAAGGAGGAAAATGCACAGATCACTCTCCAGTCATGTCTTGAAATTCTTTTATGAGCTACACAGAAACAGAAGTGTCAGGAAACAGAATGGAGTCTGACTCATCAGGTGTTCATGTGTTGCTGCCTGGCAGATTAAGTCAGATCTAATCTGTAATGACTATTTTGTTTATGTTTTGGTGGCGCTGCATTCTAAGACTTGCTGTGGTAGCGCAGTATTCAAGGTTTTGGACTATCGACCTGAGTTCATATTCCTCATACCAAGGTAAAAATAGTCAGTTAGACGAAATGTAATTGCATACAGCATTATACTAAATGCACCCTAGCCCGGCAGTGCAGGGACCAAGGTTTGAGACCTGATGGTGCCTTCTCAGTGGGTCAGAAATACTTTTGGATGTGTTAGTCACTTCATCATTGACCATACAGGCCCTGCGAAGGGCATTCCTTAAAGGCTATAAAATTACATGTGCTTTTTAATTAAACGTACATAATGCTGTGGTGTAGGGATGCACTGCATGAGATTAACTGCATGCATTTATTTATGCATTTATTAACTGTGTAAATATTCGTTCAGAAGACATATGAATTGACTAATAAAATGGTCAAAAGAATGCTCCAATTAATGCAGTTAAAGCAGAGATGCCTGCACGCATTTGGCAAGCAAATTGAACATTAACATTCTGGACATATTGGATCCTTTATAAGATACTTCATTAGCAGCACTAGGAGCCCATTTACATCCTGGGCCTTGGAAGAGTGCCAAATTCTTTGTGGCATAGATTTAACAAGGTGCTGACAATAGTTCTCAGAGATTTTGCTCCGTATTGAGATGATGGCATTAGGAAATTGCTGCATTGTTGTCAGCTACACATCTATGATGTGACCCACATCCCAAAGCAATTTTTACCTCCTATTATATTTACTCCGTTTTGCCAGAAACAAGATTTTCTGTGATAACATTGATGCTGTTGGAGTCATTTCAACAAGCGAAATAATAAACAAAACATCATTATCTAGACTTATAAGTAAATGTCTTATCATCAAGTGAGATTGTACTTTGTTCTGGTAAACAGAAACCTATCCATAAAAATAACAGCAAATATAAAAGTGGCTTTTGTATTCTGAGCAAGAAGCCTTAATTATGAAACATTTATATTTTCTTAATATGACTGCTCACATGGGTCCAACCGTTGCACCATGCCTTGTAAGAAATTCTCTTGCTGCTGATAGATAGTTAGAGGAAATAGGAGCCACTTGTTATGGTTATCTCATAATAGCGTGCTGTATATGGAAATCATTTTCAGAGACCTGTATAAGGTGAGGTCCTTATGTTCTTGTCTTCTCAGAATGCAGAATATTTTATTGGCTAAGCCATGCGACGTCAAATGATCATCGGCTTTTTAATTTCTTCTTTTAACAGAAGTTCAGTTCAGAATTAAATGGCTAGATATGATGATATATTATTGTTTTCTCTGACTGTCAGGTAAACCCTGCTTAACACCAGTACAACATTTATTTGTATCTGAGTAAGCTATAATTAATGTCTGAGTAAATAATGTTATCGTGTTCATCTACATATATTTTTGACTTTATATGTCATCTTTTAACTGAATATAAACTTATTATAAGCTGTATATAAAAATAACAATGCAATTCCAATTTCTCCCCGATTGACGTTTAAATACAGCATTAATCTTTGATTAAGAAGCCTGGCTTGAGTGAATGGGAATGTATTACATTTTAATTTTATTAGTTGAAGGAAATGAGCTAAAGTGAACTGTTTGGCTAACTTAACCCAGGCTTAAATAAGTCTGGCTTTTATAAGCTTCGTGGAATCCCTGGGGTACATGATTGCCTTGGTCCAGACATTCCTCTTGTACCCAGCATCTTCTGACACAGTAGCCCTTCTGTGGTTTCAGACCAGGCAGCATAACCTCTGTTGCCCTCACCCATTAAAGAGTCCTGGGTATCCATCACACAGTCACTGGTTCATGGTACATCCTTATGTACCACTGTGGATACCACTGTTTCAGCCATGCTCTCACCCAGTATTCTTTAAATATCCGAAAACTTATACCCACTCAAATCATTACTTTAACAGTTGTTACATTTTTCTGCCAACTGTGTTCCTCAGTGGGACTTTAGCCCCTACTGGGATTTCTCGTGAGTCATTATTTCATTAACTAAAGTCTGGACATGTTTGAATCCTTCTAGCATATGATATGGGATTGGCATGTGCTGCTTGTTTTTAGCAGGGATCACAGTGCCATGCTGATTTAATCAATGGAGTCCACATGCTTGTGTGTGTATGTGTGTGTGTGTGTGTGTGTGTGTGTGTGTGTGTGTGTGTGTGTGTGTGTGTGTGTGTGTGTGTGT
>JAUZST010055683.1:0-24004 GCA_034779995.1 Parotocinclus haroldoi | reverse complement strand
TTGAGCATTCACACATTTCATTTATTTGTCCATTTTATGCAGAAATAAACATTTGAGGTTTAAGGGCAAACCGATATTGTACCCCTCCCTCCTTCCTCCTTTGCAGTATTACGCTGAATAAAACCAACGGTACTTTTGTTGTCTGCGGCCCAGCGGCCGGATTTTATGGGCGTATGCCTCAAAAATTATAGTATACAAAGGGAATGCTAATACAGGTGAACGTTTAGATTTCTGTAAAAGCCAGTTTATATATGACGCTATCGGTGAGACGTATGTTACAAAGTGTTTTTAATTACAGATAATAAAGGCACCGTAATGCGTTTCATCATAATCCGTTTACTTGTACGGCTTTGTCTTTGCTTAGAGACGTCCGAATAATGTATTTATCTGTGTAAGATGTATAGGACAACAGACATGAAAAATAATTTGATAAATACATTGATAATCAAAGGAAGTTGGTCCATCCCTACTGCAGCTCATCGGCAGCCATGTTTGAGTCGACTGTAGTGAGACGAATGGTCTAATAACCGTTCGGCCACATTACAAATGTATCTCTAATGACTGTGTAGTGAACTACATAGGGCAAAGAAACAGACTAGCTCCTTCATACTCTACATAGTGTACTGCGTAGGGACAAGTCAGCAATTTAAGATTCGCCCTTTATTAGTCACTGTCCATATGTTTTTCCTCCATCTCTTGAGAAGAAAATTAAAGCGTCTCATAAAATGCTTTCAGTTTGGTATTTGTAATGAAGTAGTGGTTTTACAAGCCACAAGAAACGAATATATTTGAACATAAAAAATCTTACTTACAGAAAACGGTAAGATACAATTCCATATTTAAAATATTTACGAACGAAATGATTCGCTAAAATATTACAGTGATATTGAACTGGATTTTCTTCGGTGAAACAGCTGACATTGTCATATAAATCCACACCACTCAATTAGGTTTTTGTTATACAGATATAGAAATAATGGCAATGGCAACTTCCTTTTAAATTAGTATAAAATCACTTGTAGTGCTAAAAAAGATAAAATTGCAATATGTTGAAGGCACTTCGTCATATTAAGTATTTTTACAACCACTCAACTAGTGCTACTGTAGCTATTAATGATTGTGTGTAAACGATAATCTTACTGTTTGTTTGTTAAACCATACCGTTCTACAAAACAAAAACCGAACAAAACAACAAAGGTCTGCATTTTCACTTTGGTTTGTTGGTCAACCAGCTTACCCAGAAAGAACTTCCAAGTTGACCAGTTAGACCAGCAACAGAACAGCTCTAACCAGTGTAAACCATCATTTAATATTGAACTCAGAAGGTCTTGTTAGTTAGCCAGCCTTAAAAGCACAACATGTGCACATCTTTGACGTTTTTAAATCTATTTCTTTGATCATTGCTTAATAATAATATATGTACAAAGTATTTACCCTACACAATGCTATGACACATATATGTATGTTTTTGGTATATAACTTTTTTTTTATTTTTCCCTTACAGGTTTTAGTTCACTGGCATCAGGATTTAACCAACCACAGCTCCAGCAATGTCTGGGGCCTCAGTGAAAGTTGCTGTCAGAGTGCGTCCCTTCAATTCAAGGGAGACCAGCAAAGAATCAAAATGCATTATTCAGATGCAAGGCAACTCCACAAGTGAGTATCACTGGATATTTTTCAAATCCCTTGGATGTATCATGTTTCTCGACTCTGATGTGGTATGCTTACTATGGTGTGTGTGTGACCGATGACATTCAAGCACATGCCTATGGGCTTGGGCCACCAGTTAAGAACCACATAGCTTTTGCTTGTGGGTTTGTTCTGTATTCTGATACTGTAGAGGTTATAATGTTTTGGGCTCCTTTTATTTACAGTGTTGCATTTAGCATTAGCTTCCTTGTGGTAATGAAATCAATAGGCTTTTGGAAGTTGGCGGCAGGGATATTTAAAAATCCTTTAAGCATTCCACCTCATGCTCTGTAATACTCAGACATGATCAAACATCCCCAAATTTTTTACTTAGTCTTGTATTGTGTGATTGCATGTATTGCGCTGTGAACAGCTTATATGACTCCCTGTTTTATTAAACCAAAACAAAAATGAAAAATGCCTTCGCAATGCTGGTGGTTGAGCATATCTATTTCGATCTTATTAATTCTTAGTCTCGATCTGTTAAACCATAGTCAACTGAAGGAGTCTGAGGTGTCTGCCTGTTTTCTGCAGTGTCTAATGCTTTGGTCTTCAGAGGAAGTTAGGTTGAAGATCTGCAGCTCTTTCATGGCACCATGTAGCTGGCAGCATGCCTACTGTCTTTGATTAGGAGCCTTTTGCAGATGGTATGCTAGGAATGTTTTTTTCCTGTTGCGTGGCTGGCCCATTCGGCTGGCAAATGGAGAGAATGACAGCATGGAGAATGCATAGTCACTTTTAAATATCATGACCTGACTGATTAAATTGTTGACAGAATTTCTGAATTGCTTTTTGACATATGTACGTATGTGTATATGTGTGTGTATAAGTATATGTGTATATATCAGTCATTCTGTCCATTTTGCAGAAAAGCACCCCAAAAGTATGATATTTCCACCCCAATGCTTCACGGTTGGGATGGTGTTCTCATCCTTCCTCTTCCTCACAGAGAGGAGTTCATATCAAAAAGCTCTATTTTGGTCCCATCTGACCACATTACCTCATCCCATGTCTCCTCTGAATCAATCCAAATGGTAATTGGCGCAATTGAAACAGATTTGGACGTCGGGCATTAGGAGGAGACCTTGCATACCTTGCAGGATTTTAATACATGAGCGTAGTGTGTTACTAACAATCTTTGAGAACTGTGGTCCCAACTCTCTTCAGGCCATTGACCAGGTCCTCCTGTGTAGTTCTGGCACTGATTCCTGACCTTTCTCAGAATCATGCAATTAATACAGGTAATGAGTGCAAAATGAAAGTAAAACTAACAGAGTCAGAATTGTTGCTGGTTGGTAGGTGATCAAATACTTATTTCTTGGAATAAAATGCAAATGAATTATTTAAAAATCGGTCAATGTGATTTTCTGGATTTTTTTTTCGTTCTTAGAGTTAGAAAACCAAGGGGTTTAGTACCTGACTAGAAATGAATGTTTATATATAAGCATTGTTGCACCGACATTGTTAAACCTGTTTTAACAGCACCTGTAAACAGTACTGTTAATTGTCTTTTGTCATTTTGTCTTAAGGCGGGAACATGGCTTGGGAGTGGTTTTCCCTTTGGCCTCCCTTTTTTATTTCAATTTATATTGTTTTGTAACTTCAGAAGCAAATGCAGTTATTGGGAATGAAGGAACCAAAAGAAAGCTTTCTGCTAGGCATGATTGACAATTTGATCAATGAGAATTAAGACAAAGGTTTGCACTCCCACTGAATACTCGTAGTCTTTAGTTAATGGCATGTCTGCCTGGTTACTATCATGCTCCAGGAGAAGTAATTGCTCACTCCAAAGGTGAGCAGATGATTCTTCAGATCAGACTGGAAGTATATGTTGACTGTTATGTTGAATGTTGACTGTTAAAATACCAACACTGATAAGTTGCCACTGTTCGGTATTTTGAGCAAGGCCAAGTCGATATTCTCTAATACAAAATACAAAAATGATAAGTAAATAATAGATAAATGATAAAGTAATAATAGAGTAAGATTAATAGCTATATATTTACTGTCCTTGCCAGAAGCATTATGTTAGTTTTCAATGCAACACAAAGACAGTGTACAGTGGAACCTCAGTTAGCGAACGCCTTCGATAGCGAACAATTCGGATAACGACCAAAACTTTCGCTAAAAATTTGCCCCGGATAGCAAACACAATTTCGGATAGGCTACGTCATCTACACGTGACCAGCATCTCAGACCAAGCATCATTCGCGCTCAAGATACAGTTACTCTAGGAGCCATTTATGTTTTCCTGCAGTTATAATCACTTACAACGTGGGGCACTGAAAGCTTTAAAGGTGACTCTAAGTACCAGGTAAGGGGGAGAAGTGGTCGACGAGGAAGTCAACAGTATTTTGACCGTATCCTGTTAATATGAATGCTATTGGAGTGTGTTTATGCAAACGGGAGGTTTGAATGTCTAAAATAATACTCGATATCCACTATTGCTGCTGATTTATGGATTATCTGCTGTTGTACTAAATGGTTTGATATATCTAAAGTTTTAAAAGTATGGACTTTGTGATTCTGAACTCCCGTTCAATAGGAACGAGTCAATACAGTTATGATAGGTCGTCTGTTATCTTTACGCATCCTTCTTATTTAGTGATTTTTGTGCTTTGTTTTAATAATATGGCCCTCAATCATGTTATCACAGAGGGGATTCCCACCTTCAAGCAGTAATTCCACCCCACACCTCCATACACTCATGCCATCACATCACCTCAACATTTCTTATGTTTACTAAATAGTTTCTTATGTTTAAATTATTTCTTTAATGCTTTTATGCTTATTTAACTCCATTTGTACTGTATTATAACTGTTCTAATAAAAAAACATACCTATATAACCTGTAACTTTCATATATTAGCGAGTCAACAGGGGCTGGGAACCAATTATTTTTATTTCCTTTATTTCCTATGGGGAAAATTGTTTTGGACAGCTAACATTTCGGATAGCAACCTACTTTTTGGAACAGATTGTGGTCGTTAACCGAGGTTCCAAGGTATGTATGTGTTGGAACCTATGTACAGGACTCTAGTACTAACATGGTCTTGTTACCCGTGAATCTGGAGTATAAGCTGAGAGCAACTGACCTGTTTAGGAGTGTAATCCTTATGTTTGCCCGAGGTCAGTACACTGTTAATCCCTGTGGCTCTCAGTAGCATAATGAACACTGACCCTCGTTGTCATCCTACTTTGCAATCCAGTTGTCACTTTTTCATGATTCACATGAATAAATGCCATTCATAAAGATTTATAACAACGTGATCAGTAATGATAATACTTGTTGTCAGCTTTTTGTTGACTGTTCTGCATTATGTGGTGACTGTGACCAAAGGATTGACCTTCTCAAGCTTTCATTTATGAGTAATAATAATTAGTTTAATATATTGAAGTGCAGGAATTACTTTTACAGACTTCAGGTTAAGAAACCCTGATTTAGCTACTGTCTTATATTGTCATGCACCAATCATAGAAAATATTAATAAACCTGCTAATACAATGAGTTGTGGCAAATGTGTGTTTTTCTATGGTGCGTCTGTACCCAATTCAGGTCAAGTCTGTGTGTATGTACTACCTGAAAATGGTATAGAAAATCCCAAAACAGGTGATTGTAATCAGAATTTTGTAGGAGTATCCACAAAAGGCAGAGTCTGTGAAGAGCAAAGATGGGCAGAACATCTCCAGTTTGGCAACAAATATGTGAGGGGAAAACTATTGAAATGTTTAAAAACAATGTACCTTTAAGAAAGACTGGAAGGGGTTTGCATATTTCCCCCTTTACAGTGTGCAATATCTAGTATAATATTAAACAATTTCACGGAATCTGGAGGAATTTTAGTCCAGAAAGATCAAATGTGCAAGAATCTGCCATCCATTAGATGCTGCTGCATCAAGGACCATCATTCAAGAATAGCTGATTTAACCACATGGACAATTTATTAACTTGTCATACGTATTATTGAGCACCACACTATGGAGTGACGTTAATGAATATCACAGTAACAACAATAAAAAAGTGAAGCCTTAACCATGTCCAATTGTTGAGTTGGATTCTCTTAGTTAAAAAACTGCAGGTCCTCTGCCCATCTTTGCTCATCAAAGATTCAACTTTCTGTGGACACTGCTTTTGTAGCAAATAATGAGTACAATCACCTATTTATTATTTAGTTGTTTTTTTTTTATCTATTTGCAATTGCTAATGTTAATTAATTGATGTTAAACTATGTTTTTTTTAAAATGCTGATGCACCCTGTTATCCAATGCTAAAATGATTTGGGCAGCAGGTTGTATGTACCATATGCTGACTTAGAGGAGTGGGTGATATTTTGAATATACTTGATGTACTGTTTGTTGTTTTGCATGGATTATGGTAAATGAATGTTGTAAACACCCTCTGTGATTTGCTTTCGTTGTTTTGTTTTGCACACAATCTCCTATGTCACCTTTCCTTTTTTTCCATCTTTTGACATTTGGCAGACAATTTTATGGTGCAATTCCACCAGCTAGTGTACTTGAGTTTGAAGTATTGAGTGTTTAGTGCATTGTAAAAAAAAAACCCTGCTAAACAAGAGTAAAAGAGGTTAGAATGAATTCATTTTTGATTTTTTTAGCTTAATCTCATACTGAAACAATGAGGAAAAATCCAACCTCCAATTTGAAAGAAATAATTGTGGTGGCTTAACGATCAAGCTACCAGACTTTGGTTCAGAAGGTTATGGGTTCAAATCCCACCTGGATAAGGGAATCTGCTAAATGTAATGATTATATTTAACAAAACCATCTGCCTCAATTAGTGGCACCCCTAGAAATCATTAGAAATTTTTTTTAACCAACCTGAATATTTAACTTTTTTCTATTTACAATCATAGCCAAAAGTTTTGAGAATGGCATACAAATGTAAATGTAAATGCATACATTTTGGTTTTCACCAAGTTTACTGCATCAGTTTTTATGGTGGCAATTTGTATTACCTGATCAGTCATTCCCTACCATGAAAATTAACTCATCACAAAAATGATTGCATTCCAGCCAATGCATTTCAGTCCTACAAAATTGCCTGCTAACATAATTTCAGTGATGATCTTGTTAGCGCAGGAGAGAAGGTTAATTAGTTTGTATGTTAACCATAGTTACTTTCAAGGAAACATAAGGAAACATGAAGTCCTCATTGCATTGCATCAAACGGTTTCATGGGCAAGGGCGTTGCTGCTTCTAAGTTAGCACCCAGACGAGATCCTGAGGCCCATTGTTGTACCATTCATCCACGACCATCACGTCATGTTGCAGCATGATAATCTACGGCCCCATGTCGCAAGGACTTGTAAACAATTCCTGGAAGCTGAAAACATCCCAGTTCTTGCATGGCCTGCATTGAGCATGTCTGGGATGCTTTCTCAATAAATAACCTGGAGAAAGCAAAAGAAATGAAACTCGCCCAAACGTGATTACATGTTGAGTTTGAAGTAGAGAATTTCTTCTAAAAAACAGCACTGGATTCATTGTCTGGCAGTGGTTTGGGTATTGCAAGAATGATTGTAGAAACAGTGGTTATCTGCAAAATATGCAGCAACACCATGTGAACAAAAAATAACACGGTCACAACTTTGTTTTAGCATTTTAATTGGCAACTACAAAACGAAGACAGAAAAACATTTTTTTCATGTCCACATCTGTCTGTTGCTTGTGATTTACCCCATTTTTGAATGCATGTTTACAATTGCTCTTATAGGAGATAACAACTTAAAAAATCCTGAGCTTTGTTGCATGTTAGAAGGGTAGCTAAAATTATTATTATTTTAAAGTCATATCACACACCCATATTGGGATACATAATTAATAACTAATTATTGTTGCTTTTGTCAAAAAAAGACAAAGATGGTAAAGTTTGCATATATTTTATGAAATATATAACATAATATACTGCTCACAAAATTTATGGGATACTTAAAAATGAAATATCTCGTAATGAAATATGCGCAAATCTGTAGCAGTGTATTTTGTTTGTCATATGTTATAAGAATTACATATGATAGAAGAATTGATCATTTGATATTTTTAATATTTGTGAAATGGTGCTTTCTTTGCATATAAATATCCTTCCTTTAGCAAAACTTACCAGTTCCACATGACATTGCTGTTGCACTGGTTACAAAATTGGACACTATTTGTAATGTAATGTTTTAATCCTGTTTCTGCTTTGTAAAATACTTTGGTAAATACATAATGAACAATAAAATTGAAATCTTTCATAGCATAACCTCAGTGACTACAGTACAGGACTATCTATGTAAAGAGGTTTCTAATGCAGACCTTTAACCCCTCCAGAAATATTTTCATAGTATTCATCTTGCATCATGCTCATTGTGGTGCCCATGACGTTTACTACAGTACTGGAAGCCTTGTGATGGTTGCTGGAGGCCTTTACAGAGAGGATAGTGTTCCTTTGTAGTCTCTTTACTGGTAATAAAATACCCAGAGAGAACATAAAACATAAAGTAACCTGAAATATGGCTTAATCATGTTAGTTACATTATCTTCATTATGTCCATCTATACATGTCCTATATAAAAATGTTGCGGAACCGTTTACATGTTAAACATGGAAGACTAATGTTTAGTTGCTGTGAGGGCAGTGAGTAATCGGTGAGTGGATCAGCCTTATAATGGTTTTCAACTGCTAGTTTTTTTTTTATTTGACATAACAGTCTAATAATTCTGCCAGTGTATACAGTATGGTGTGTGTGCGCATAATGAAGAGATGCGTTTGCTTAGGTGTTTTGCTGCTTAGGTCCTAGTTTTTGAATGGGTAGAAATGAGAGAAATTAGAAAGTTGTGAGATCATACTCCCATGTACTAATTAGTGTTTCGAGTCACAGACACCGTTGTTTTGAGGTGTAGCACTGTCTTGGCTACTATAGACTTAAAAGTTTGATAGTCACCAATCTTGCATGTGATTCCTGAATCTAGCCTAAATACCAAATGTCAGCTTGCGTCACAAGTGAGTTTCGGGCATTTGCTTGGGTACCACTATAAAATTTAGTAAGTAATAAAAACTCTTTGATGTCCTGTGCCAGTTGTTTCAGTTTGTATGAGGCAGTATGAAGCAGGGTTGGGAGGGAACACCCCCGAGGTATAGCACTGGTATAGAAGTGACAAAAAGACTTTCTACTCACTCATGATTTTACTCACTCTTATGTTTTACCTTTATAAGTTGATGCTAATTATAGCTACTTTTGAATGACATTTAATAGTTAATTATAAAGTCCAGTTTTAGTCGGTTTTTTTTTGGTGTGTCATTGTATTAATAGTGAAAACATATATTGTGATATAAATTTTACCTCACATCACCCACTTTTAGTCTGAGGAAGATGTTAAAATTAGGTTTAATCAGTTTTGGTTTTCATCCCATTGTGTAAATTTTTTTTCATTTTTAGCCAAGACACTTTGTTTTGGTAAATATAAAACTTGGGTGCAATGCACATATTTTTGTGTTCTTCTTCATAGTGTGAAATAAAGAGGACTGATTGTGTGCCGTTTTCATCCTCTGATCGCAACCATGTGTAATAATTCATACGGTAGTGTGATTGAGCTGATCTTGAATAGATGAGCAGCACTGAAGCTGAGAGTACAAGGCAACACACACACACACACACACACACACAATTGTATGTGTTAATGGTGTGAAATATTTGATTTTTACATTTGCTGTAGAGAAATAAACACAAACATTTAGACTTGATAATTAATAAAAGTAGGACATAAAACCTGCTGATCTCCATCAGTCAACATTTTGGCCTTGTACAAGCAAACGCAGCAGACATCACACTTAAAAATATCGTATGAGACTGGGCACTGGGTGTTAAGTGCTTTTATTAAACCCTATATCAATCAATCAGTGAAATTATTTAAAAGAAAAAAGAACAAATACGTTCCAGCTAATATTTTGACAAGAATCATAAACTTTCATAACATCAGTGTGGTGTGAGCTGCACCCCACCCAAAAAATACTGTATATCAAGTGGTGACTCTTTAGTAGCTTGTTCAGGAGCAAATAATTGCTTACAAATTGTGCAAAGCAACAGCAAACTTACAAAGCAGGGAGATGTACCTCATAGAAGAGCAACTGACTGTGGTTGACTAATGTTTGAAATTTATTTGTATTTGCATACAAACTTGTATCAGCAACTCCACATCCATTTATCAAAACATAACCTATGTAAAATCTTCTCGGACTCTTTTGGTGTCATGTGTACATGCATGCTCTTTTATCATTGTTATTTTAATGATAACAATGGATAACAATAGACTTAACTTTCATTTGGTTCTATGGGAAAATGTGCCAGTGCTGTTTATTTCAAAATATGTGGCAGTAAGGCTTTCTTTGCGATATATGTACTCATTTGAGTGCTCTTACTTCAGTAGTACACGTGAGTGGGGTCCTACTGAAGGTGATGTTTTAAACTGTATAGGTGGAGTAAGACACCTTTTGGTAAGTTCTAATTGCTAGCTTTATCTCTAAATAAGTGAAACACTTCACACAGTAAAGATAATGCAGGGTATTACCTGGTTCTCTTGGTCATGTCGAGAGTGGATGTAACCGGGAAAGAAGATGGGTTGTGATACACATGATAGAAATTCACCCATCCCGTGTACCTATAATTTAGCTAGATTAAACCATTTTCAGTCCCTTACATTTAATAGCAGGAAATTACAGGAAAATTACAGTAAAGCTATTGTAACACAGCTATTACATGTTTTCCTGTTTTCAAAATCCAGTGCAAAGTAGAAGCAAAGTGCTGGACTACCTTTGTTCTCTTCAGCCTTTAGGTCTCTGGAATTAAAACAGCTTAATGTGTGTAGTGAGTCATCTGTGCTGAGATGTACAGGTTTTCTAAGAGTTAAACCTCTCTGATGTAATTCCACACTGTCTGATCTGAGTGTCTGAGTAAGGTACTTGGAACTGAATGGGCAAGTAGCAGTAGCCCTTTATAGTCCAGGCACGACAAGTTGTGGCCAAAGCTCTTATTCATGCTCTTTTTTTTCACGAGAATTCAAATTTTTTAGAAAACAATGGGTGGAAACCCATTAAAACTGGTTAAAAAAAGGTTTTTGCCCAGGAATAACATTGCAGAAGCAATTGTCTTTATTCGTCTGTTATCACTACTACAGTCTTAACTACAGTTTGTGTTGGGTACATTTTTCCAGACATTTATCTGTGTTTGTAGCACATCTGTAGCAATTGAGTAATTCAGATAGGATCTGGTGACTGACGTCATCATGAATCTTCTGTGGAACCTGAATATTCAGACTTAACTCAGATTGGATCTGTAGGAAACTTGGTAAAAGGATGGTCTTCTATAAAAGCGTCTGTGAACACGCACATGTATGCCTAGTACCTTAATTTTTTGGTTATATGGGCTAAAAGCCTTAGCCTTGTTTAGGGACCCAATAGTGGCGGCCTGACCGTGCTGAAACTTGAACATCAACCCTTTGTCTTAGTAGTCTAGAACATTAAGAGCTGAGCAACTATTGCCTCCTGTAACTTAAAAACTTCCAGAGGCAGAAAAATCAGTGCTAGTGCTACTTTTAGGGTTCTGGATGCTCAGCTGGTATTATTATAATATGACCCTCATTCTGAACCAGTTGAGTAACTATAATGTAGATTTAAAGTATTTCTAAGTGCTATTAATATGGATGACTCTTCTGATCCAAAGTGTGCGTATCATTGATCCAGGCAGCAGGTAGCCAGATAAGCTGCAGATCAGTTTATATTAATACTGTCAGTCTGAATTAAGAGGAATTTGTACTAAAGGCATTTTGAAACAAAAGTATGTTTTTAGGAGGATAAATAGAAAAACAACATGAAAAGCCAGATATTGAGTTATTAGAGGGTTTTTAATGGCAGCTACAGGTATGGACTATTACCATGTATTTGAATTATTTTTTTCTGCAAATAATGACCAATTCTGTAAGCCAGTTATGTGTGATGCACACGTTCAGGCTCAGTGGGAATCCAACCTACTCACTGACCCTCCTGGAATTTTGCAAGAGTCATAAAAATTCAATCACATAGATCCCTGAAAAACAAATCTTAACCTATAGCACTATAGTGTGTCTGAAGAAATAGATGGTGGAACGTGTTGGAGACAATTTAATGCACAAATGTTCAGTTATCTTGCATGTCTTGAGCTCAACACTGTACAGTGAAAATATTTAGGAAAATACAAATATTGGATTGGTGTGTTAAAGTGTAACAAACCTTCATGAGCGACCTCCAGTTCTAAACGCAGGGCTGTTTGCACATTTATCTTTAGTGTGATTTCTTCCTACTATTAGGTCTTTGGGTGTGCTTGTGTAAATAACAGGAAGAACAAATTGATATCTCCCTTGGGATCCTTCTTACGCCTCTGGCATTAAGGTGTGAACTCAAAGACAGCTCACTAATGTGAAGGTTGACTTGGATGACCATCAACATTTTAAAACAGAAATAACCAGCTCCACTGTGTGATACTTGGAAGTCACTAATATGTAATTTAGCCTTCAACCTTCCCATGGCTGTAGATGGTCTTGATTTATCAGCAACCATTTTGCAAATTGGCAAAAAAATGGATCTGCACCATTCCTGGGATGGCATCCGTTTGCATTCATTTGGCAAATGTTTTTAGTTAGATTTTAGTTGTGCGCTACACATAACCATATGCATAAATGAAGTGATGAGTAATTTAAAATGAACCAAAATATGTCAATATTACTGTTTACAAGGTTATTTTGTTCTTAAAATTAATACTTCGAAACTTTTACAGAACAGGTTGGTTTTGTTAATTATGTACTTTATCCTGCTACTTTGATGTCCTGTATTTCTGATTTTTACCATCCATTAAAGCCAAAGCCAAAAGTGTCCATTATTATAAAGATGATTGTCATACTAGTGTATGCTCCCATTAATTTGTGTCTGAAATCTTGTAATAACTGTCTGTTCATTGTTCATTTGTGCAATTATTTTTTTTTTTTTGTATTTTTACCATTACTTAATCAACCATAAAATCTAATGGGTAACAAATATACATATACTGTACATCAGGAAGAAACAATCAGACTTTTTGGCATAAACTTCACTTGGCATGTTTGGAGGAAGAAGGATTAGAACACCATCCCAACCGTGAAACATGGGGGTGGAAACATCATACTTTGGGGTGCTTTTCTGTAAAAGGGGACAACAACCTCCTTCCCTCAGTAAGGGCACTGAAGATGAGTCATGGCTAGGTCTTCCAGCATGACAATGACCCGAAACACACATCCAGCTCAACTAAGGAGTGGCTCCGTAAGAAGCATTTTAAGGTCCTGAAGTGGCCTAGCCAGTCTCCATATGTGAACCCAATAGAAAATCTTTGGAGGAAGCTAAAAATCAATTTTGCTTAGCAAAACCTGTTGACAGGCCCAAAACCTGAAAGATCTGGAGAAGATCTGTATGGAGGAGTCCCTGCTGCATGCAAACTTTGTCAAGAACAACAGGAAACGTCTGTCCTCTCTAACTGCAAAGAAAGGTTTCTATGCTAAATATTAAGTTCTGTTTTTCTATTATATAAAATACTTATTTTATGCAAGAAGATGCAAATTAATTATTTATAAATCACATTTATTTCTGGATTTTGTTTTAGATTCTGTCTCTCACAAGTGTACCTACGCCAAAAATGACAGATTTCAGGAACATGACATGTTAAAAAATGACTTATCTGAATACCCCAAGTAGTAGTTGATCTTGTGGGTGTGAGCTTGAATATGGCCGACTTTTTGAAAGCAGTCATATTGGATATCATGATCAGAATTGTAGTTTAAAAGTTATCAATACAAAGTTCAAAACCGTTGCAGTTCGTCACAGATTACTGAAGATGGAATTGACCACTCTAAAATCTGGTAAACACAGCTGCTGTATCATAGCTGCAAACTTCAACAATCAACACCCAGAAAGACCACCAATTTCACACAGCGCTGTTACATCCCTCATAGCTAAAATCAGAGAAACCAGGACAGTGGAGAAGTCACATGGTGATTGTCTGAAAGATGAAGAAACCTTCATGGCTTTCTGCTGACCGTGAGATCTGAACCCTCCTGACCCTTAACTGCTGAGCTCCCACTGTCCCATCTATGGCTTTCCTGCTCTCTTTGCTATACATGCATGGCCCATGTTTGTCTTGTTGAGTAGAGTGGGTCAGAAAGGTCTGAGTGCAGAAATCCTCCAATTCTTTCCTGTCAGGGTCTGTCAGCATATGGGTGAGCACCTGCCATCTGCTGCTGTATAAATAGCCCATCAGTATGGGCCCCTTGCTGACAGCTGGGCAGAGCTGCACTTTCCTTCCCCGTACTACGAACATCTCTAACGTGATTGTTTAATTAAATCATATAGTGTTTGGTTTTGACTGGTCATCACCTGTGTACATTGTAAATTCATTTGGTGATGTAAACATTTATACAGAACTTGACAGAATCAGATAAAGACTTGAGTAAATGCCAGAGAAGAAGTTGGAGTTTCATGGTTTGCTTATTTGCATTTGTATGATCTGTAAAGTAGTTCTTGATGTGTGTAAAGGCTACAGTTCACTGCAGCCTTGAATTCTGCATTTACTTGGTCAGTCTATGCAGATTTTTTATTTTTTTATTTTTTTATTTTTTTTACAATTTTCCTTTCCAAAGTTTCGCTCCTCAAAAATTGGATATATAAACAAAAAAAAATCCTTAGCTTTGCTGTGTCATTATTATACATAATAATAATATTTTTATTGAATTTAATCACAAACTTAAACCAATGTGTTCTGCTTTAGCATTTGAAAATATGCCTATGGCTTTGTCATTTCATTCTGGCTTTGTTATTAAATGAAGATAACCAGGCATAAAGGGTTCCTTCATATGCTTCAGCTAGGTTCCATGTCTCTGTTGAGTTCAATACTGACAAACTGTCATCATGTGGAACTAGGGCTATGAATGAAGGGCGCTTGGGGTATTCAGTACATTTCATATCTCCTGCTCAGGATTAAGCAGATAAGAAAGGGAATCCACTAATGAGTATAGAAATTAGATACATAGGGTCAGACAAATACCCTCGTGTTCAAGTTCATCATGTGATCCTTCTCTTCTCTCCTTCTCATAGAGACCTCAAATGGCATTGACTTGTGACTACCTCTGAGCCATGCTCTCAGGTTGATTACACGTTGCACAACAGTTTTGAGGGTCCCCAGGTTTTCTGTTGGACACCAATTTTAAATGCAGAGTAGAGCTCATAGTTTCTTAGTAAGTCCAATCATAGTCCGTCTTTAAGCCTTAAGCATATACTCACAACAGTTGGAACTACGCTCACTATAGATTATATACTATACCTCTTCCAACCTTGATGATACATTTCTGCTGTACTGAATTTTTTCAATATTGTTGCCTTCACCTGGAGCAGCTAGCCTATAGAGATTACTTCAAGAGCAAACAATAACATATGTTTTCTTATTTGTCTATTTTCTAAGCTATGTTTTCTTGCTCTGTGTGTTTTTACTGTTTTCTTCTCAATGTTGTTGGACACTGACAATAAAGGAATCTTATCTTAAGTGTGTCCTGTATTGGCAGGCTAGGAAGGCCATTCCTTTTCTATATCAGTAATGACCGTGAATGTAATCAGAGCTGTTTATTGATGTCAGGGCCATTTTCATGGTCTCAGTGAGTTTTCCAGTCTCACAAAGTACTGTAATTACTCTGGCATATCTAGGGTTGTACTCTTTGTATTCATGAACATCCTAAAACTACACACGTGTTTAACCCACTACAAATAATACATGTTAGCCTTGATAAATTTTGTAGGTGTATGTGGCTGTATTTAAAATTATTAATTGATATATCACCATAAAATGATTTTGCATTTAAATGTTGAAAGAAAAGGGTAAAAAATGAAAGAAAAAAACCCTGTTACAGTTAGATTTTGATTCACGCGGCCATGTGGTTGCCTTGGTAACCTTAACTGTTATTTTCGGTGTATTTATGATGGATGCTAATTTAGACTCTTCACTTCACTTTAGACTCAGCACATTGATTTGATAAACTTGTGGACAGAAAGCAAGGAAGTTTTAGGATAAAATATATATAAAAATGCACGGGACAAGTAAAAATAACAGCAAAAAACTAATTCTTTGGTTGCCTCAACCCAATACACCCAAATCAATTTGTTTGTTTCAGAAATCAAAACTACCAGCTGAGCAACCAACTGTGGAAAGCTACTGAAGTTCTTCATAACTGCTGTATTTTCAGTTAATTACGATTATCTTAAGTAATTGCAATTAGGCAATTATGTTAGAATTGTGACAGTCCTACCTGTTAGTGGTGTGTGATATGGCAAGGATATAATATTGTGATAATTTAAGTAATTTTAATGGCTCGTCATGTGTTTTAGGTTGACTGAGGAACAGTTATTCTTTACATTTACAAAATGTTAAATTATTCAATTTGAATAGCTGGATATAGAGTTATGCAGTTTAGTTATCAATACCCCAGACAATACACACAATACTAGGTACATCATTATTAATACTTGATATCAGTGAACCATTCTTGTGTCACTCCAGTTTTTAATACAGTATATGTTTTTGTCAGATCTCCATTTTGTACCAAACTATAGTCATGTGCATTAGAACAGAAATGACTAACAGAGCAGGTGGACCAAGAGAAAAGTGAACGAGAACAAGTGGGATGCGGTGTCGTGAGCATGAATCATCTACCCCATCTCCTCCTTTACTATTTTTTTAAAGGACAGGATGATACATGACTGGATTTGTGATAAGGAGGTTGACACTGAATTAGCCATGACTGAAGTCTGCAACACCATGCATGGACATGTGTGGGTAGGCTGCAATGCCTCATGTCTTGGCAGCACAAGGGGAAGTCCCATGGAGAGACAGAGCATAGCTGGGCTCTTCTCCAGTGACCAAGCAAATATACACAGACAGCTCTCTTCATGTCCAATGTTCATGTGGACCAGGCGTTTATAGCCTCTCTGTTTTTTGTGTTATGGGAATAGAGGGCAGGTCAAAGGTGAGATCACTTTTAAATTAGCTTGTTTTTGAGCTCCATTTCATGACCCATTGCTCTAGAAGGTAGTCTACAATGTCCTTACATGGGTAAGCTAGAAAAAATGCTGAGAATGAGGAACTCCAGGCCACATGAACTCGCACTCAGACAGGCCATCATAATGCTTAGAAATGTAAAGGGCTGTTACTTTGATACCATATTGTTTGCTTTTTACATTACATCATGACCTCATGGAGCAGACAGGGCATTGAGCTAACCTCCCACTACACATGCTCTTTCTACTGCATTATTGATGACAGTGTTGATTTGGCAGCACTCTATCTAAACTGAAGATGGAGGCTGTAGCTACTCGTGGAATTAAAGCCTCCTCAGCTTGAGTGCTTAGCATTTGGCACCTAATTAGGGCATTGACCTTTTGAGGCATGAATTGGAATAAAATATTTTCATTGGTGCTTTATGGTGTGTGAACCCTTTAAAAGTTTCTATATTTCTGCATATATTGCAATGTGACCTATAACATCTTAGAATTAGAATAACATTTCCACGGAAGTCCTAAAATAAAACAAAGAAAACAATTAAAGCATACGAGACATAAAAATATAATAATAAAAATATATTTACCTGGTAGTTTATGTATTGAGGAATATTTCCAGATTTTACATATCTTTGAGTGGTAAATGCGGTGGGCAAAATAAGTATGAGATATATAATAAGAATGGCAAGGTCTCTATTTTTTTTTTTTTTGCATGAAATAAGCATTTGATACAATAGGTAAAGAAAAACACAAGTTACTGTTTGGTGCAGAAACAATATTTGCTATGATAGAGGTAAGATTTTCCTCTTGAAGGTTAGTTCTTGACCAAGTTTGCACTGCAGCAGGGATTTTGGCCCATTCCTCTATACAGATCTTGTAAAGATGTTTCAGGTTATTGGGCTGTTACTGGACACTGGACATTTCAGTTTATTCCAAAGATTTTCTATTGGGTTCCGGTCTGGAGACTGGTTAGGTCACTTCAGGACCTTAAAATGGTTTTTACAGAACCACTACTTACTTGCCTTGGCTGTGTGGTTCAGGTCATTGTCATGCTGGAAGACCCAACCATGACCCATTTTTGATGTCTTACTGAGTGAATAAGGTTTTTACTATTACTACTTGCTACTGGTGTACAATTCTATTTAAACATGGCAGTTGAGCTCTGGGCCAGTCACTATACACTTGGATCACTACGTCTGGATCAGTCACCACACACTCGTGTCACTCATGCAAGGGGAAACACCCTACCTTGAACTAGGAACTATAAAAGTGCCTTCATTTTTAGTTCCTCTGGGGACATAGTTCTAGGAACTATGACTAAGTCCCTCAAATAAGAAACTGGCTATAGACCTCCACAAATGTTTTGTGCAGATCAGACTATAATGGATCCCTGTTCTTTAAATACAGCAAGGTCTTGTTTGTTGTTTCCAAACAGTACAGCAAACGAGTGTTATGGGACCTTATGGGACTAGAAGGTTAGTCCCAAATACACTAAATTAACACTGTAATAGCTGGGTAACAATATCATTGCGTCCCATGCATCAGTGACGTAAGCAATAAGATGTACTTTACTTTGTGATGTTCTGTTTTCATTGTTGAGAGGACTGTTTTAAGTGATCGCTGCCACAGTATAATCCAGGGTGTAATGCATGGTTTTCATAATTATGTGAAAATTGTTTTCAGCATGTGTGTGGCTGCGTGGTGAAGGAATCCATGCAGGTCTCGATAAACAGTTTTTAAAGTGACATTGCTTTAAGGGCAAAAACCTGGTTGCATTGTTGTTGCCAACATGCTTCAGCAGTTTGTAATGCTATTCTCAGAGCCTCCATGTTGTTGCTTCTACATGTTTCAGCATTAATGATATAATGAGGAACATCAAATAAAACTGTTGGTTAATTAATCAGATTTACATTTAACTAACCAAAATCATGGACTAAAATCCCTTCAGTGTGGAAATGTATTAAACATACTAGAAACATAAATGTGTTGTGGCAAACAGGTCTGTATTTGCACGTCATGTTTTCTGTAAAATCATTTACTAGCTTTTTAGCTATGAAACTGTAAAGGTGATGATTATTCACAATGATATTGTGCTTTGTATGTAGGCTAATGCACTTTTTATTAGCTTATGCAGACATGTAGAAATAATTTTCTTCCCCATACAGCGATATTGTAAAGCATTAAAAACTGCAGATTACAGTAAGACTTGGTGTCTTTCTCTGTAACATGATGAAAAGGTGGTCTCTGCATTGACCCTAGCCCCACCTTAATCTGTGTGTGTATCTGCTCTGTTTGTGTCGTTGCTAGGCCAGGAGTGTCTGTTTTCACGTTCTTGAGTTCCCTCTTTTTTCCAGTATCTTGTTCAATCTTCATCCCCTGTATCTGAGCCCTTTGGCACAGTCTAGTCATGGCCCCAATATGCCGACCAACTCTGACAGAGTCAATCAAGGGGACTTGCGCAGCAGCTGGCCTACTGATGACTATAAATATCTTAAAATACATTCCCCCAGCAGAAACGTACCCTGCTGCAGAGTATGTATAGAAGGAGAGCGGACTGTATTTTCAGAACCTGCAAAATACCAGATGTAGCTTCACATTTCTGTTTATTAAGACAGTAGGGCAGCAGGAGAAAAGTATGAGCTGTGTACTGTATGTAGAGAGAAAAGGAATTTGTGTATGGGCTATGTGAAATTGGATAACTCAACACTCAACACAGCTGAAATTGTTTGCTGATAAAGTGAAGAAAGTTCATGAGCAGCCAGAGAACATGAAAAGAAGATGAATGCTTATCCTGTAACAGAGAGATATATACTAACTGCCAAACATGTGGTGTCCACACACACTAAAACGTCCTTTGTTTGCACAAATTGCAGGAGTTCTCGAGTTCTGAGCAGATTAGAAAAGGATTTACTAAAAGTGATTTTCCAGTGTCCATTGTTAAATTCGAACTATACTGCTCGCAAGATTTAGGGGATATTTTGTTTTGAGGTATCCCATAATTTTTGTGAGTGGTATAGTTTTTAATTCTACTAAGCTTTCAGTTTCTATTATGTTCTTGAGTTGGCCTCGTTTAACCACCTCGCTGTAGATCAACTCATGTTTTTGCTGTGCACAGTTAGTCAAGTTTTTTTTAGACGATAGCTTCCATGAAAGTAACAACAAATTGAAAATGCTCCCATTTAGTGCTGTTAGAAAAATGTGTAACTTGGTAACTGAGGATTAACAGAAGGTGTTTTAAGCACTTTTGATCATTTTGATGGCTTTGATGAGAGTCTCCATCTGGCTTTCAATGTACTATTTGGGGTGCTTCTTTTCAAGGTGGTTGAACAGGTTTATTGTGTTTCAACCAATTGTGGCAACCTTGCCATTTAATATTCTCCAAAAAATGTTTGCATTATACTTGTTAAATCCATACGAGTTGCTATTGATGTATATTGGTCAACTGTAGACGCGCATGTTTTGACAGAAAACCTGCTATAGGAAACAAGTTCTGGTAAATGATGTACTAAATAAAGTTATATGTTTATTTACATTGCATTTATATCTGTCTTGTCTTCTTTCCTCCAGCTATACTGAATCCCAAAAACCCAAAAGAAGCACCAAAGTCGTTTAGCTTTGACTACTCTTATTGGTCACACACAACGGTAATTTGTTTTAAACTTTTCTTTGCATCACATCTGCCTTCTTCTTCTTGCTCTCTTTAATTGACTTTATAAAATCATCCATTTTCAAATCTGTATGAGTAAAACAAATATTATTTTTGGTAAAACTGAATGCTAATTACCCTCTCTGTTTGCTTGTCTTATTCTTAAGCCGGACGATCCTTGCTTTGCATCCCAGAGCCAAGTGTACAATGACATTGGAAAGGAGATGCTTCAGCATGCCTTTGAAGGCTACAATGTGTGTATCTTTGCTTATGGCCAGACTGGAGCTGGCAAGTCCTACACAATGATGGGGAAGCAGGAGGAGGGACAGGAAGGCATCATCCCTCAGGTATTTATAGTTCATACTCACTCAGAGAAAAACGAAGGGTTCCACAATGTGTTTATGCATTCTGTATCGATCAATCTCTCCCCACTTCCTAATGCACCATTTTCTCTTGTTCCCCATCCAGCTCTGTGAAGAACTCTTTGAGAAAATCAATGACAACAGCAATGAGGAGATCTCGTATTCAGTGGAGGTGAGTGACAGGAGCCTCATTTTTCTGCATCCATTCCCAAAAACCTTTTTGTCTCTTATCACCAGATTTTTAGCAGATAGAAAAATGCTCATATTAGGAAAATGTTTTTATTTTGATACATGTACAGCAGGGAAATATGGTTTAATGCACAGTAAGGAAGTTTACACCATATATTTGGGGTGGGTATGACTATTTAGTGTTATCAAACACTTGATCGTGGGGATCATTTTAAATCCAGTTTGTTTATTTTCTAATATTTCAGGCAGTTCATTAACATGTTAGAAGCTAGAAGTGGATCCATGCTTGAGTACAGAAATGTATTATATTTATAAACTAACATGTTAATGTCTGTGTATGCTTCTATTAATTAATAATCTTCAATCATTTTAGAAAGGTCATGCAAAAAACACCATGTCATCCTGTTGCTAAAAATATATATGTAATTAACCGATTTCTGGTGAAGTATAAGCCTTTGAAAGCTTGGAATGCAAGCATGGAATGATGGAACTGTCATGGTTGTAGCCTACAAATAAATCATATGCTCATTAGCGGTGATAGAATGGGACCCACAGATCGGGAGGTTACTACAATTCAGTTCGGTGTCTATGCCTGTGTCAGTATGTATTTTGACATTATATATATATAATATATAATACACAGTTGAATCCGGTTAATGGGACCAGCCACTTAATTGGACCAAATCCTAAAGTACTGAAACAAATCCTATTATATACATGTAATGTTATTCACTTATTTGGACCAAAATTCCATCAGACCACTTATTTGGACCAAAATTAATCGGACCAAAGAACGTGAGAGAGAGAAAAAGAATCCACAACTCGCCACGTAGCGAATGCAAAGCAGGTCAGCGAGATATGGGAGGATTTTTTGGGCTCTTCGGGAGAATTTATGCTTTTATCAAGGGTCAGGAAATCCGTTGTTCATGCAGTCCGTCAAGAGAAGGTGTCAGATCACACTGGATAAGTTCTTCAAACGTTGACCGGAATTTTGTAAGAACTTGTTTTTTACAGTATTATGCTTCACGTGCTAAGTATTTATACATTGTGTTGTAGATTGTTTTGAAAAACTTATTTGCAAATTTATTTTTCAATTAACAAAGTTTGTAAGCAACAGTAGTTCTTGTTAAATAAGTAAGTTAAGTAAGTTACATACAGTGGGGAAAATAAGCATTTGATACAATGCATATTTAAAGGTTTACAGGTACTGTTTGAGTGGTGGATCATTCTCAGCACTGCAGTACAGTGGGAAGACCCTGGCTGGGACTTGACCTGAAACACACAGCCAGGGTAACTAAGTAGTGGCTCTGTAAGAGGCATTTCTAGGTTCTGGAGTGACCTAGCCAAACCTGAACCCAATATAAAATATTTGAAGGGAGCAAAACCTGTTGACAGCCCAGAAACCTGAAAGATCTAGAGAAGATCTGTATGGAGGTGTGGGTCAAAATCCCTGCTGCTATACAAACTTTGTCAAGAACTACAATAAATATCTGACCTCTGCAATTGCAAATAAAGTTTCTGTACCAAATATTAAGTTCTGTTTTTCTATAGTATCAATTGCTTATTTCATGCAATAAAATGCAAATTAATTATAAAAAAAATCATACAATGTGATTTTCTGGATTTCTTTTTTTAGATTCTGTTTCTCACAGTTAAAGTGTACCTACGCTAAAAAATTACAGACCCCTCCATTCTTTGTAGGTGGGAATACACCTGCAAAATCCGCATTGTGTCAAATGCTTATTTCCCCACATTGTGTATGAGTGGCAAAAATGCTTGAAGGATTAGCAATTAATTTGGAAGTGAAGTCGAATCAGGTGTTTTTAGTCAATGGGATAATGGGTATCAGATGTGAGTGTGCACACTGTTATATTTAAAGAACTGGGGTCTGAAGTTTTGATCTTTACAACATGTTGGTAGATGTGTATCATGGCAGAGACATGAGCTTTCCCACAACCTCAGGAAAAAAAAGAGTTGTTGGTGCACCTCCGGTTGGAATAGGTTACAGTCAGACAGATCTGTGCTCAAACTGAGTAAATTCACCATTGTTACTCAGTCTACTAAATATTGCTCTAAAGCAAGAGGCATAATAGTCCACGAGGTCACAAAGGAAGCCAGGGTTCTAAGAAAAAGCTTCTCTCACTTTGACTAATGTTAATGAGTCTAGCATCAGGGTTGCAAGGAAGGAACTACTGTCCAAAAGAAATATTGCTGCCCATCATGTTGCACTGGGAAAGTCCAGAAGGCTATTAGAACAAACATTTGTTTGTGTACGCGTGTGTGAATTTTATAATTGTAGTCTGAATAACTCTAACACAGGCCATAGCTTTTCTGTTACTTAAATTGCCATTATCTGAAAGCCAGTCTGTTTGTCCATGTTTAGGTAGCATATATGGAGATCTACTGTGAGAGAGTGAGGGACCTGCTCAACCCAAAGAACAAAGGGAACCTACGTGTAAGGGAGCATCCTCTGCTTGGGCCATACGTTGAAGACCTGTCTAAATTGGCTGTTACCTCTTACACTGACATCGCCGACCTAATGGATGCTGGGAACAAGGCCAGGTGAGGGTATGCTGCAGGAGAACACAATTGCTATGAATGTTTTCTTTGTTTTCTTATTTATTTTATTGTACAAAATCTTGAAATTTTGTAGTAGGTTGTTTAGGAGAAAATGCTCCGATTTCCTTTAAACTTGAATATGTTTGAGGATTGTGTAACTGGTTGTGTTTATTTGGCTTTGTTCACATTAAAAGCCACATTGCTCAAATCTGATTTCTTGCTCAGATCGAATTTTGCTTTCTCGATGGTTCACATTCACAAATGTAAGTGATCTGAATCTGTCTGTAATGTGAACAAATCTGTCCCTGAAACATATCGCATGCACACGTTGATACATAATAACACATATCTTTCGTCACCAACAAAAAGCGTCTGAGCACTGAGACTACTCAGTGTATAAAGGTGTAAAGGATGCAATAGCAGCTCATATGTGGAACAGAAAACATCTTGGGTCGAGAAG
>JAUZST010055672.1:0-24008 GCA_034779995.1 Parotocinclus haroldoi | reverse complement strand
TTGCACACATCATTTTATTATCATATATATATATTTATATAAATTGGCTTTGTACTTTTCTCTGGCAGAATGAAGGCATAGTTTTCACTCACTGTGTACTTTTCTTTTCTTTGTTCACAATTTTAACCATGCTATTTTACATTCTGAATTATAGTGTTAGCAAAACCTTGTTGATGAGCACATGCACTACTACGCAGTCTCATTGTTGTCATGAAAAATCAGTATGTCCTTAAGATTGGACAGGAAACAAAAGCGGCTCACAAGAAATTTTGACCAGTAGCAAGAATTTTTGTGTGTTTGTTTTTTCTTTATATTCTGTTTATTCTTTGAGCTTATGTATTTGGTCCGCAATAAAATTTTTGCTCGGACACAGGCCCAGTCCACTTATGGGGTTATCCCTGATCTATATTATATACTATATGCATACAGTGTACTGTAAACTGCATACTATTAGTTGCGTATCATCCTGTCCTTCAACACCATGTGAGATAACTGGTACAATGTTAGATAGCTGTAAGAGGCGTTTAGGATGATTTTGTTTTGTATTTGCTTAAAAGGTCATTGTTTCAGAAATGTCAATTAGCCTTGCTCAGATAGCACTTTGTATACCTTTTAGTAGAGATTTTACCATCAGTTTTTAACATGAGTCCAGCAGATCTATAACTGGAGCTCTTAGGTGGGTGCATGGATGAAATGTTATGTATTCATCTCAAGGGAAATTACACATTTATCTGATCATGAGTCTGATAATGGGTTGAATTTTATGTGTGGCTCATTCCTGGAAAAACTGGAGACTATAATGAATATTAGGATCTAGTGAGGGTTATGTCCTAATGTTTTAAATCACAGAAATGAAAGAAAAGGTACAGTCTCATTTTCAGAGATTTTAAAAATGATTGGATAAGTGAATAATGGAGTGTGCAGAAATTTTGTTAAGTTGACTATGGTAAGGGTTAGATTTAGAATATGCCATTTCGTCCAGTATTTTAGATTTCATTTATTTCTAAAACATTCTCAGTACAGAAAAATACAGGACTGCGAAAGTCTTAGGCCACCATTAGATCTGTTGTTTTAGTCATGGTATAATGTCTGTATATAACACCATTGACAATTTGACCCAACATTTTCAAAATTGGCATATCTCAGTTTTTATCTCCTGTTCCCGTGTGCTGTTCTGGCTGTTACCCTCCTAAAAAGTCCATTTCTAATGGGATTCTTTGGACTGTCAAATGATCAACTTGGCATCCAGATGAATCTGACAGATGTTGCTGTCACTCAAGTGTAAGGGGAGGTCACACTAAAAAACTTGCCACTGTAACCTATAGAAGCCATATTTTAATACTGGATACTACCTACACAGTTTCTGCATTGTCTGGTTGTATTCTAATAAAAAAAGAATGTATAAAAGGTTGCTAAAACAATTTCTATTCTAATGGTGGTCTCAGACTTTTGCACAGTACTATATTTAAATTAAATTGTGTCACCCAGATGTTAACCCTGGACTGTTTCAGTCCCAGATGTTTTTGACTCTCAGTATTCATCTGGGAACACATTACTACTCTGAATTAAAGGAAAGGTACATCCCTTAGACATCTTTAAAAACGGTTATATTATTAAAAATTGGTGCTATTTAAACAATTCTTGATTTTGTAGTCCATCTAATAATGCTATTATTGTTAAGACTTTCTACTGGCTTTCTCAATTTCTAGCATTTTCTCCTGCCTCTCACAAGTTTTTCATTGCATTTTATTAAATAAAAATGAACCATTTTTAGATACTGTTGTACCTGTAGAAACCATATGCAGTGCAGTGGTTAATTAAGATTTCAAGAAACAATGACAGAAGCTGGAGAAACAGACAGATCTCAGAGAAGGAATGTACAGAATGTAAAGTGTTTTGTATCTGTGTGTATAAACACATCTCACCCCGAGGCTGAGCAGAAGGGCACAGGCAGAAAGGCATGCAGCTTGATATCAGTGGTGGCTCAATGGGAGAGTAACGCCAAAGAGCAACGAGGCCTGTAATTCAGTGTGCACAGTTCAGGCCCTGTATATTAGCTCTCATTGTTTTGGAGTTGGCAACAGTGAATCAGGAAGTCTTGATGCTTTAGACTGTAATAAACAGGCTTGTGCTTGTGAATGCAGAGTTGACGAGGTTAGCTTTCAGTCTTGCAATGCTGTTTATGGGATGATGCTGCATCTGGCAAGTGGAAGATGTGGCATTCTGACGTAGGGTCAGAATGCTCCTCTAATCTGTCTTCAAATGAATATGCTGGTAACACTGCAAAAAATCAGTTTAGGATTATATTTGTTACATTATGTAAGGTTCATCCTCTGTTAACCTTCCGAAATTGAATGTGGCTGGAAATACCGTTTTAGGAAAGCCATTAGGTTCTGTCATTTCCACGGTTCTTAAGCAATGTCCGATTGCCCACTTTTACATCCTCATCCCTTTGTAAGACCCACTTCAACATGAGTGCAAACTTACGATACAGTACATTTTCATTATCAGTGAAGTGGGATTACTATATATTCTATTCATGTACACCATGTAGACAAACGTTTAAAGACACCTAAAATATTACATTAAAATGGTATTAGTCTAGGGTTTGTTCTCCACATTCGTTGCTACAACAGCCTTTGTTCTTATAAAAGAGCTTGCCATTAGATTTTCGAACATGATTGTGAGGTCAGGAAGAAAAAACCCAGGATCACTTTTGCCATTCATGTGCATTTTTAAGAAGCTGGAGTTGAGGTTAAGGTTCTGAGCAAGCCAGTCAAGTTCTTAATCAAAGTTGGCAAACCATTTATCAGTGGACTTTTGTTTAGGGACAGAAGGGCAGCAAGTTGATGAATTGACATGTTGGAAGTGAAATGTGTTAAGTGGGTGTTACTGAAATAGCAAAGCTTAATATTTAGAAGAGGTGTCTACACACCTTTGTCTATTTGTGTAGGATAAACCGATAAAAATTAAATGATTCTTATAGAATGTATATGAACAATAAAAAGATATGATCTGATTATATATTGTAGGGGTGTGCATTATAAATTGATCAGTGTGCTTCTACATAGGCTGGTTTCAGCTTGCCGTGAACAGCTGACTTTCAGAACGTATCCTAATCTTCAAATTGTGCATGGTGATTAGTTCATAGACTGGGGAATAACTTAGTGGTTGTGCTGTCTTTAACAGCAATTGATTCCTGGCATTTCTGACATAGTTTGACGATTGTGAGTAAGGAATAAATCTAGTAACGTATACTTCAAGACTGGTGATGTCTGTATTTTGTCTCCTGATGCAGTCTGCGCGCTCATTTTCAGCCATAGTTGTAGAACATAGAACATTTAGTTGTGAATACATGAACCCTTAAGAAGAGCTGTGACAGCTCACATGTCATTAAAACAGCAATTTAGATATAACCATACATCAAACATATTTAACACACCTAAAATCTGATATATTTCATTTTCCTGGATCATGGAATTGTACAATTAAACCTGTTTGGCTTTTTATCTCTTGACTTCAAAGAGACCCATTGTTGGCAGAGACAGTGGTTGGTTTGACTGCAGTGTGGATATACTCTTGGGGCACCTTGTTTGTTTACTTCCAGGCATAATTTGCATTTGACTGGCAGCATTGTGGAACTAGGTTTGATCTTTATGTTGCAAAATCAAAACATCAAGATTCCATCTTATTAAATATTAGGAATTAAATCACAAAGTTTCGTTTTGAGCAGAAACCTATGGTCTAATTTAAATGAGATAGTTACTGTTTGGGTCATGGTAACACATGGATATGTGGAGCCATACTGACACACACTGAATGCACAAGCATACGAGCTGCTGAAATGTCAGCTCTGTTTTTTAACAATTGGACCAGCAGCATGAAAAATTGTTACACCTATAGATATTGTCAGGTATTGTGTAAAATATTATTCTACGGTTATTATAGAGAGGCATACTGAGCTGCAGCCTGGAAAAAAAACAGAAAAAAGTGGGATACTTGTAAATTATATGTGTCAAAGATATATACTGTTTTACAGTAGACAGAATGAGGACAAAAATGGACAGGGACTATTAGTATATGCATGAATTTAATATAGTTTTTACAAACCTGGTCTGTGATAAAATGGCTAGAAGGACAATAAACCAGTCAGATGGGGAATTCAATATCTGGGAACACTATGGAGATTTTGATACTCATTTAGAGGCCCATACCTCCATGCTGCATGCACCATAAACCATAATGCTGGAGCTTCACCCCTAGCCCTTACTGTTTATTAAAAAACTCTCTATTGTTTTTTTTCCCTTTTTCTATCCATGCTAACTCATGGAGCTACCCAGCTAACTCATAACACCAATTCCCAGTAATGAAAGTGGAAAGTGTGTTCTGTGTGATATCTTGCCTTTTTGCTAACCCTGCTTTAGGAGCCCAGTTATAGAAGGAGTGACAATTCTAATTGGGTGAGCAATAATAATACATTGTTTTCAACAAGTCGTTGTATATATTTTAATACTATGTCAAACACTATGTCTATGTTTATGCAAATTATTTATTCATTGATCGTAGTCCCCATATTATTTAAACATTCAAATGAGTAAGCAACATGTATACAATATAACGAATGCATTACACAATGTGTGTTGCTGAAATAGCAGAGCTCAATAATTAGAAGGGGTGTCCACAAACTTTTGCTCGTTTTTCTTCAAAGCATGTGACGGTACAGTGTTTATAGCTGTATTACCAATTTTTGACTAAAAGTGCCAGAGGTCGTATAGTACGAGATGTAGCAATTAGTAAGTGGAAGCACAGCACTTAAAGCCAAAATACTGTGGTAGCCTAGCGGTTAAGGTGCTGGACACAAATGATCGTCCAGGGTTCAAATCCCACCTCTGCCAAGCTGCCACAGTTGGGTCCTTATGCAAGGCCCTTAAACCACCATTGCTTGAATTGTAAGACTGTATGAGTTGTAAGTCGCTGTGGATAAGGGTGTCTGCAAATGTAAGTGTACTGTATTGTGGCAGAAGTGTGGGACATCAAAACCTAGTAACAGTTTTAGCAACGATTAGCATTAAAGACTGTAGTATTTATAGCTATATTATAGGCTGAGACAGATGAATGTGACATGAAATAATTAGCATATGACAGCTCAGCACATATAGCAGCATATAACCATAATCATTTGAGGGCTGCCAGGAAACAGCTGTCAGTGTTCTGACTCAGGGGCTGATTAAGAATGCAGTACTAGATGTGTAAAAAAGATGATTTTTTATTCTTGTTTATTTGTAGATATATTTGAGTCTCATCCCATGTATCTACCATCTGTAGTGGCATTTACAGTGGTGCTTGAAACTTTACAAATGATTTCAAATCATCTGCATACATATGACATAGAGCAACATTAGATTTTCAAACATTCCTAAAAGTAGATAAAGAGAACCCCAGTATGTGAAACTGTGCTTTAAGTATCTGGCTTGACCACCATCTGCCACAATATCTGCAACTAAACAGCAACTGCGGACTTTCAGCCCATTCATCCATGCAGAACAGCGTTATCTTTGGGTGAGATACTGACGTGAGCGGCCAGGACTTAATAATTCGGCTATTCCATAGCGTTAGTTTGAATCATTCATCCATTCTCTTAAGATATCAGATGTCCTGATATTTTCCATTCCATTTCCATTTTCCATTTGCTAATTTTATTTAGAATTCATTGTTCCATCAATGGAAGCAAGCTGCCATGGGCCAAATGTAGGAAAACAGACAATGATCACCACCACCACCACATGTAACTGGTGGTGGACTCATGAGCAGCGTGAGAGCTTAATTGCTTAGAAGTTATGCTGGATTTCTTCAAGATACAGTGATCCTTATTGCATTCTCATTGTTTGTACACAGTCTGACTGTGATGACAAGTCTGATGACAAGAACTCATTTTACTGAGGTCCTCAGCAATGTCCTATGCTAAGAAGATCAGACACATCTCTTATCTTTAACTACAGCAGGGTCCCCTCTTTCACCTGTTTATCTAATTGACAGATAACATCTGTCTAGAATTTCACCTTACTTATATTTGCTACTTTCAGATATATGATATTATACCATCATCCTCAATAAATACATCTCTTGACCTACGTTTCAGACTGTTGTAGAAATCTGATATTGTTCAGTGTTAAGTACACAGAAGTATATAACTTTCCGAAGGTTTCATAAACTTACAAGCACTAGTATATGGTGATTACGTAATAAACAATAGTTTTTTTTTTCAGGAAACTATTCCAGATGGGCATAAAAAGAGAATAGGGAAAGTTACCAAAATGCGGGAACATTAGTTTATCAGTAACAGAGTAGAAACGTTGCATTCGTTTTTAACAAACCATTTCAACACAAGAATGGCACTTAGCTCAAACCAGGTGTATGTTTGTTGGAATCTTGTTTTCACTTGTTTTCACACACCATGGAGAATAACAGGATTTGCTGAAAATAATGGAACCGCTAACATTTTTTTTCATTTTTGCCCTTTAAAATGAATCATCTGAATGAATAATTTTCATGCTAGAAGAATCAAGTCCAAGTGGCGTACACAGCTTTTATGAGATACTTGTGGGGGTCTTTAATGAAAAAAGGTTGGGAACTATCACCTTGTACACAACCAAGTGGACACTTGGTTGAACTTGGTCTGGACACTAAGATGAACTTTGTGTACGCTAAATGGGATGTTCTAAATGGGGGTTCTTTGGTGTGCTGAATACACTTTAATTAATGGTTTGATTTCTCTAATCTTTTCAGTGCTAAGAGTAAGCTCATTAACCATATTTTAATAACCTACTTACCCAACCATCCAAAGGTGTTCTGGAGCTGTCTGTATAAAATTCACCACTGATTAATACTAAAGTCTCAAAGACATTCAGAAAGCAAAGGTGAAATAGCAGGACTAGTTTGCGCACCGAATCCTTGGCTCCCTCTGGCTAATTTATCATAGTTCTGTTGCCAGAGCAACCTCGGCCCCTTCCGAGTCATGTGACCGCGGGACATTTTATGCTGACTAGTTGTCAGTGAGTTTGGGCTTAAGAGAGGCTTCCTGTGCCGAAGCGGTGATTACAGGCGAACGGTGGGAGTGACATTCTTCATAATCACAGGCTGATGACAGCCAGCTGTGGAGCCAAACAAATCCTCCCACGTCTTTCTCACTGATTTGTTGTGATAGTTGCACAAAACACTCACGCTTCTCCTTAATTGTACTTATCAAAATTGGCCTGCATGCCGTGTGCATGCGCGCGCGAGCGTCCACATTTGCCTGACGGCTGCAGATGAATTTAAATGGCGCTGAAGAGAGCTGTGCCGTCGAGTAACACTTTCTCTTTGTGACAGGCTGGCTGGCTGCCGTGCTAATGCTTTGTCTCTGGATGGAAGGGTTTGCTAAAGCTCACATCCACACTGACACATTGCTGATGGGCTGTAGTATAGCCTCATCGGAGAGCAATGAGACAGGGATTATGTAACCCAGCACTCAGAGATCGATCTGCGTAAGACCTCATACTTACTACTGACCCTTGACTATTCCACAGGGTGTCCCAAAGGTCATGTATATTTTTTGGTTTAAGAGATCATGATTTACCCTTAGTTGTCATTTTATTAGGTACACCTCCTTGTTTCCATGCCTAATTCCCATTTTATCAGTTCCACTTGCCATAAAGATACACTTTGTAATCCATGTGTTTATCCACCTTCTTTTTATTTTTTTCTCTAATTCTCAGGACCCCCAGAGATCAGATACTATTTGGGTGTTGGATCATACTCAGTCCTGCGGTGTGTCCTGTGCTGATATGATTGGATCAGAGTTCCTCACTCACTGTGCACTCTATTGAGCACATCCACCTTATTGCTCCACTTTGTAGATATAAATTCAGAGACAGTAGCTCATTAGAATCAGAATTAGGATTGAATGGCCAAGTATGCTTGCACTTAGAGGGAAAGTTGGGTTGCATTGGGTTACAGTTTGGACAAAGAGTTGCATAGAGTGCTAGTATACACAACAGTGCAAGAGACAACTTGAATAAAGTTTTCAACCAAACAGGACATGATATATTTAATATTAATCTCTCACTGGTTTGTCCACTTGTTGTATTTGTGTGGAGTCCAAGCATCTGAGTTGAGTATATTTTGAGGGGACCAACAGATCTTCAACCTAAAAGTGGTAGCAAACAGACACAAATGGACTGACAAGGTCCAGGCTTTAATGAGCCTACATGAAATATAACATGAATTTGATTAATCAAAGTGAAATCTGCGTGGTTGATGTCACACAGTAGTCCAACTGGTGGTGCCAAAAAGTCAGTGGAATGAACAAATGTAGTTCTTGGGCAAATTCACTAGGTCCCAATTTATTTGATTGTGTACGACACTTGACACTTGTCTTTCTTTATATTCACTATATTAATCAACTGGTGTAATATTTTCTTTATCCTTTTTATGCTGGCTTTTGTCTGATCAATAATTTGCTTAATATGTACTACAATCTAGTGTACTATAATCTACTCAAAATTATTTTTAATACTAGCTATATCCATGTCAAAATAGCTTGTTTAGCCCAGAGGAACATTTCCAGCCATAATGTAGGAGGGCAAATAGCCTCTCCACTTCACCTCTGGTGTTAAGCAACTGTGTAAATTCTCAAAACACTTGTAAGTAGAATTCAGCGGGACCTGAGGGAGGCTAAAAGAGAGTGATTTATTTGTGTTTGCTTACCAGGCTCTAGGTTAACCAGAAATGATGCACATTTTTTAAGAGAGCCTTGGGCAAATGTTGCCATCACTGGTACAAATCAGCAATATGGTTTCTTAAAGAATGTGGGTCTAAGGATCCGTGAATGCTTCGGCCGCAGGGGGTGCTCAGTTACAGCTTCAGAAGATGCACACTCCAAACTCATGCTCCAATCTCTAGAGGGCAGCCGGCACTCAGTGGTGTTCAGTTTGAACTTCAGATAAAGAATGGTAATTACAAACTGTTTGTGATGCTATTTCAAGCTGATCCAAATGCATGGCTCAGTGCCATGGTGTTTACACTTCACAAAGGATTACCATGGACAGTAACACTAATTGTTTGTCCTTTATTTGAATTTGCTTGAAAATAAAAAAAATAAAAACATGAATGGAAAATGTTAATTGGTATCTCTAAAGTGGCTATTAGTGTGTGACTGTGTCCTATGATAGATTTGGTGCCTCGTCTAAGGTTGTTCCTGCCCTTGCACCCATAGTTGCCGGATGGGCACCGGCAGGCCTGTGACCCCGCGTGGATCAAGCGGAAAATAATGGATGGATCCTGATATAAACAAGCTATGAATAAATATGGAGTTCTGATATAAAAACAGGCAAGATTGAGTAGGATGTGAGTTCAAAATGATCATGCTAGCAAAGACAGCGAACTATAATGAAGGAATGCACTTAAATTAAGTGATAATTCTGCAGACCAGAAGCTAAAACATTGAATTAATTAATTAATGGGAGCAGAAAGCTACGTAGACTGATTGTATAAGAAGTGCGAGAATGTGGTTGAGTTTCAGAAATATAAATAAATAATTTGTTATATTATCCCATGTATTTCATATTTTGAAGATGCCATTTTACACACCTCATTCTGTGTGGGGAAAAAATAATAAAATAAAATTATAAATAATATTAAAAGTTAAAACACAGCCCTCAAATCACGTTAAACATGACTCGCCCAACTTACTGATGTGTCTGGATGTGGATCTGACTGACTCCTCAGACACCCAGTGGTACAGTGTTTGTGAACGTGCCTTGTATAAAACCGAAATTAAGCCACAAGTATAGCCACTCTGCTATATATATACACACACATCTCATATTTGTTATGCTTGATTAGGAAGAATAAATCTTTTAAACCATTAAATATGTTATGTTTGCCTTGTCAACTGCCACTCTTTATTCAGACACTCGGAATAGCACCATGGAATAGTGGAAAAAAATAGAATAATTAAAAGGTAGGCTGGGCATTTTACACTCACCAGTTACTCTTTGTCCATCTTAACCATACACCCTACTGAACACTTGAAATTGGACACTCTTGAATGCAGCCATTCTAACATGGTGGTGGTAGTATATTAGAGTGTGTTGCTAGAATATGAGGTCATCAGACATAGCAATGCTGCTGGAGTTTTAAACCAGCTCAGTGTCCATGCTGGACTGAAAATAATCCACCAACCAAAAATGTCAAGTCACCAACATCCTGTAAGGATTAGGTGATGACCAGCACAAAGTTTGCAACAAATGAGGAGCTACTGTCTTTGACCTCACATCTACAAGGTGGAGCAGAATGGTAGATGCGTCTGATAGAGTGCACAGTGAGTGAACACAGTGTTTAAAATCTCCAGCAGCACCGCTGTGTCTAGTATTAGCACAACACACACTAACACATCTTCAGTGTCAATCCTGAGAAGGATCCAGCACGTAAATAGTACCTGTTCTGTGGGGGTCCTGGCCAGTGGAGAACTGAGTAAAGGGAAATAACAAAGTATGTAGAGAACAGATGAACTACAGCCTGTAGTGTAAGTAACTGCTAATAGGCACAATGAGCGTAACAACAAGGAGGTGTTTCTAATAAAGTGGAAAGTGACTGTATAACAGTGTTTTAGGACCAAACTGATAAAATGATGTGCCTAATGTGGCTTGCATAATTATGGCAATCTTGATAGAACTTAATAGCCAATGAGCACCAAAATGCCTTTGACAGCATGGTTTCTCAACAGCTTTGACTTGGATGATGAGCCAGTAACAACTGGAAATGGCTACAGTGTTTTAACTAACTAAGGTTTTTGGCCATATCTGTCATGAGAAGAAACATAGTTACTTTTTAAATAATACAGTTCAGCTCAGTAAAGTCCACAATTTTATCCAAGCATGATACGTTCTAAGTATTTTATTTTAGAGAAAGGGTGTATAATAAGAAAACAAGATTCATTATACGGTATTAAGTGCATCCTGGTGGTATGCTACTAATAAATAAATCTCTGAGACTATAATGATGCAAATTGGCACATCAGTACTGAATTTATCTAGTTTGTACTCATGAGTTGTTCATGAGCAGTTTGCTGCTTCCTGTGTCCTGGAAGCCACCCAATGACTCCCTCACTGCCAGTTATCAACCGCATGTGAGTGGTGACATTTGCTAGATAAACTAATGGTTATTATGATACACTTTGACATGTTTGGCTGCAATTAACCCTTAAATGTTGACCCTCTCACCTGTGTGCTACAGCCCTGTATTATTTCGCACAAACACATAATGCAAATACATTGTGGCATGCTAAGCTACGTATCTTGCTTCTTTTGAAAGTACTGGCTTTAACCGAGATTTTGTCATTGTAAGACACTGAATACTGTAGGTTAAAAGTCTTATCTGGAATAACAGTTTTTTAAACAAAACTTCAGCCCGGTGGTTGAACATGATAAGTGAGTACTGTTGGACAGATAAATCCAAATAACAAACAAGCAGGAAGCCTGTTAGAAAGACCCATCCACCACTATGTTATGCCCAAATCACTGAAAGTGCATGGGGTTTAAAATATGCTTTACCCATAGGAAATAATGGCTATAAGGCTCCCATTGTCTAAATTAAGTAAAATGCGAAAAATATTTAGCATGCCATGTTTCCTGAAAGAGGAAATGAGACTACAGGCTAGCACTAGTAAATTTTTCTATACAGTATAGTAAAAAAAAATCCAAAATAGCTCAGTGGCTATACGAGGGCTTTGTACATATTTAGAGTATTAGTGTCTGCAGTGATTGTAGGAACACATAACATAATGCATTATTTATCCTCTCATTATTAAATCATATTGTTCTACAAGTTGCTAGCAAAATTTATCAGCCCTGCATGCTTTATAGCATATCATATACTGATCAGCTTTCAAATTAAAACCACTTATGGGTGAATTGAATAACTGACAGTGTGATGCCTTGGCCAGTGTTCTGCTGGGAAACCTCTGGTCTTGGCATTTATATGGATTGTACTTGACATGCACATGAACCACGTGCTATTACAAGCCATTCACCCTTGTTCAATGCAACAGTATTCCCAAAAGTGGTCTCTTTCAGTAGGATAGTGCACCCTACCACACTGCTAAAATACTCAAGAACGATTTGAGGACCATGACAAAGACAGGGATACTGGACATCTTGGTGCCAGGTATCAAAAGATACATTCAGAGGATTTATGAATGTGTATGTCTCAGGGGTCAGAGTCTTGGTGGCATGAAGAAGACCTGCATAAAGTTATGGTCAATAAATGCACCAAATTACGTATTGACCCATTAAAGCCTTTCGGAGGTTCTTGGATTAGCAAAGAAGACAAGGCAGCCCTCTTGTGCATGTCTGAGGTTGGTGGTTACCTGTTACAGCACTAAATGACTTTTCACTTGCACAGTGATGGGCTATTGACATTTCAGATATGATCCGTTGTTCTTTGTCAACAGGTTGGAAGCTTTTCCATCACAGCTGTGTAAATGGAAGAGCTTAAATAGCTCAGCCAGTTTTCACGCTTGTATGACATTTTACATACACATGTCCTTGAGGAACACCATCAAAGCCTCTGTCGCTTTTGATAGTTGGACTTTAACTTGCATACTTAGCTTCTCTATTCACTCTAATTGACCTTTGAGCAGCTTATTACCAACTTTTATCCTCACACATGTTGAGATTGAGGGAAATAACAGTTTCAAAGCCTTGTTTAATTAGGACGCAAAGGGTGGCCTGCCTGTGTACGCCATCACAGCTTGTGACATTTCACGCTGGCCCAATGGAAAGAAAAATGAATGTGGAGTGTAAATTAAGAATTAATTTCAGACTTGTTTAGCATGCAGACTGTTATCAAAGCTGCAAGACTCTTGTCTGTAGTGTAACCGAGCATTGTACATAATAATTGGAGGTTCAGTATCTTTGAGTGTGATTGACAGAGGGAATAATCTTATTAAGTGGAAACGAAGTCCAGGCGACTCGGTGGCTGGTCGTAGGCAATGTTTTCCCCAATGATACCCAACACAAGCAGAATGGTGAGACTATGCTCAAGCCTGAACTGACATGATGAATCGCCTGGTAGACTAATTTGCAGACCAGAAATCAAGTCGACACAACATTTTGAAAGGAAGTTGGCAAATTAGAATAAAGAAAGTTGGCTGGAGTTAGATGAACAAGCAGATGACGGCTGACATGCAGCCTCTTCAGTTTCTCTCAACAAAAATAGCTTTAGGGGAGCCATAATTATCTTCCGATGTGTCTGTTAAGATTGGAGATGGAGTAGTAATATGATTTTATTATGCAGAAAGGATGGAATCAGAACACCTTTGCTGCTCAGCGGTGTCTGCATTGAGGCAAAAAAAAATGTGGCCAGAGTGCGAGCCATCCCACAGGTGTTTACCCTTGGATAGAACTCAGCTGTGTGCCCTAAGCTGAATTAATTAGAGTAATAGGTTGTGTATCACAGAATAAGTTACACAGCCCAGATAGTGACCTCCCCAGATTTAAAGGTGGGTGGAATCAATATGGACAGAGGTGTGCAATTTTCATTTTCATTAAGCAGCACTTTCGGAGGCGCAGAGCCAACTATCGTGGGAATAGAAGGTGGATTTCTGGAATAGTGGAAAAATAAATGAAGCTGCCTTGTTTGCCCCCACTTACTCCTCCAGGCTAACATGTTTAGAGATTCTAGTTGAATCCACTTTAGTGATATTGCCACTTACAGAGTTTTGAGTTCCTCTTATAAGTTAATGCACTTCATCTGCGAAGATGCCTGTGGCGAGATGGTTCATCTGTTAGTGCCTGTCGTATAGTACATGTCTTGTGCGGTTGGTACATCAGATATGATTACATTATCACATATTTATATTCATATTTAAACTTGAATGTGGAGGATGTAACCTGCTGTTGCTTTCTGACACAGATAAACCGACACAGTATATAGATTGTTAGCCTGCAATACCCACTACAGAGCTCTTATTCTCTTATTGTGTCTTCACAGTTCCCATATTGGACAATGATAGCATAGATTAAGGTGTTTTCTATGTCAGTCATGTAGAAGCAATGAGTTTGCACGCCAGCCTTCATCAGTCTTGTTTGAAAGTAGAAGCATCGCTGTACCTACTTAACTAAAGAGATGGTCCCCAGGGAGCATGATAAGTTATCAGTGATGTGCACTCCGAGGAACATAAAGCACTCTTTCCACTGTTGTACCACTAGTGTGCAGAGGGATGTGAGCCACTGGGGTCATACTGAATTGCACAATAATCATTTGTCTTGCTGACGTTAAGAGGGAAAGATTGATGTTTTAGATCTGGACTTCATGCTGTCTCACTACATCGTCGCTCTGCAACATTTGGTGTCATCAGCAGCATTTTACTAGCCACATGTTCAAACCTTCAAATCTTATTTTCTTTAACAAATTCTGTACAAACTGTACTGTGCAAATGTCTTAGGCCTTTATTAGATGAGATTTATTATTGTTTCAGAAATAGTTATATGTCCATATATAACTGTTTCGCAGCATGTTTAATAGAATACAGGAACTACAATAAATTTGTGCTGCATAAATGCACTGCATAAAAACATGTCAACAGAATATTCTATAGGTTACAGTGGCAAGTATTTAGTGTGACCTCCCCTTGCACTTGAGCAGTGGCAACACGTGAGAGCTTTACTGGGACATGCCTTTCACAAAGATTAAAAGGAAGATCAGTGGGAAAGCATTAAGTATTACGAGTACTATGAATTAATACTTGTTTGAAATGTGTGGGCCCAGTCGAAGGCATTTATTATTGCTAAAACATAAAATCTAATGGTGGCCTAAGACTTCTGCCCAATACTGTATATTTGTTTTTAATTAGGGCAGTAAAATTGAGCTTTTAAGTAGTTTTTACTATGATTCCTTTAGTTCTAAGCCATAAATGGCTCTGGCACAAATGGGGCTTAAGCCCAGTGAGTAGAAAATTTACTTTTGAGACAATTTAGAGAGCTGTTATTTTGATCTTCACACATTTTGAAATCCAGTGGCTATTCACCTGACCTTATTACAACAACTTTTGGGTTGGCTAAACTTCCGCTTGTTACGAATGCCTAAAACATATAGAGTTGTATGGGATAAGCAATCAGGAGAGGGCACAAGCTGAAGGAAAGTGCCATAAATACTCACAGCTGTGATGTTATTTACCATAACCTTAAATCTTCTATTGCTTTATACAATAGTATTTTTTACAGCAAAATAAAGAAACAACATTAAACGAAGAATGCCTGAACCTCAAACAGAAATTGCTTTAGTACTGGCAGTAGTTTTCTTCCATAAACTGGGTCCACGGCAAATGAGTTGTTATAGTATGCTAAAAAGGTATATGGTTTATATAACACTGTCAACTAATGCTAGTTTAAAATATGAAGTGCAAAAACTGAAAATGAAACCAGCAAAAATGACTGAAAATAAAAGAACTAAGAATTAAACTATATTAGGAATAAAAAACTAAGAAATAAACTATATTATTTATTTAATATTTAGGTATATTTCTTTATTGTACATATAATGTGTTTGTGTGCCTAAAGCTCGCTATTATTTGGCAACATGTCAGCAGAGTGATACTGTTTTGAGGTAAAAAATTTGTGCTGTTATCAAAATCAAAGTCAAATTTATTTATATAGCACTTTTTACAATGGTGCATTGTCTCAAAGCAGCTTTACAATATTATATCATCTTAATAGGCCAATCCTAAATTTTTGCAAACATAGGGCGACAGTGAAAAGGAAAAATTTGAGGAGGACCAAGACTCAAAAAGGGACCCATCCTCCTTGGGTGGCCTATATGTTAATTGAAATAATATTTAAGTTGTAGTAATATTAAAATTAAGTAAATAATACAATTTTAATTAGTAATAAAATTTTAAATTAATCAAATTGATTTAAGATAATGAGTCCTCAGCGGTAAGTTATTGGAGGCGCTCACTATCATTATCCCATAACTAAAATCATTATCACAAATGTCATTATAGTCTTCTCAACCAATCAGATTGTAAGAACAAACTGTTGTGTAAAAGTCTATACAACTTTTCTGGCTAAATTAAATTAAGATAATTGCATAACATGTTTGACGAAGCTCGTTTTGTAAGACATAAATACGCATGTGATATGAACACAGTCATATTGTAAAAAGAACTGAACCTCAAAAAATGTACATATATTACTACCAATGCAAATTCTTCTCTACCCATGATTACATTAGATCTGCAGTACTGCCCATGTCTAATCCTTTGATCAGGCCTGCTGGAGCCATGGGCCTAAATGTGTGCCATTTGCTTTTTGTTTCCTACAGTCAAACATCTTTCATATCCAGGTTGTGATGATATTAAAAGCCTCAGAACTGACACATCAATTACTGAGACTCCAGGCATTGCAGTGGCAGCTGAGAAAATTGGGAATGTCTGCCTCGGAAAGACACGTTACAGTGATTCATGTCAGTAGAATTGCAAAAACATATAATGTAGACATACGTTTGATATTTTAGTACTTGTTTGGACTGAATTATAGTAGATGTAACTCTTTACTCCATGTGTTGCTCCTGTGTTAGTGGTGGGTATCCTTGATGATAATACATACTATATGATTATATAAATTAAAGACGATATGAGTTTATGGTTTCATGATAATGTAACATAACCATGAATGGCAAGTAGGGGTGTAACTATAGACTGCGCTCACGATTCAGTTTGATTTAATTCATAATGCTGAGTTCAGATTTAGATTTTAATGATCAATTTTACAGTTTTGATCAAATTCATTCCTTTTTATTTCTAAAGTGTAGCCAATGCATAGTAATTTATTTTAATTGACAGTGGTGATAGGTTTCCATTTTTAACTACCGTGCCTCTAATATGTATAAGGTTTATGACGTAAACTACCTCTCTTGACTTGGCTAAACTGACAATACTGTAGCTGCAATCAAACCAGCATTGGCCAGCTTGCTAAGTAACCTTTCCCCCTGCTATGTGACGTTTTGAAAGCTTAAACCTAATGTCCATATACACTCATCAATCATTTTATTAGATGTACTTCTTTGATCTATGTTGATCAACTTACCCAGTAGATGCACCTTGTACGTTTACAATCACAGACTGTTGTCCATCTATTTCTATCTATGTACTTTGTTATTCCCCTTTTCTATGTTCTCTAATGGTCAGGACTAGCACAAATCAGGTCCTACTTATGTGGCAGTGGATCAGACACAGCAGTGCTGCTGGAGTTTTTAAACAGGCTTCACTCATTGTGAACTGTATTAGGCACAGCCACAATATTGCTCCACCTTGTATGTAGAGAGGCAGATGGACTACAGATGAATTGGCCAATATATATTGAAAGGAAGTCTATCTATTAAAGTGATTAGTGAATGTACAGATTTATTGTACTTTCTGCTTGTATTCTAATAAAGATACTGAGAAATGATTATATATGGTCATTTTACCATTGCTTAAACAATTATATTATTAACAATAATAATAAATTACACTTATAACACACATCTACAGTGACTTACTATGGAATACTTTCTATTTTTGGCCTTATTTTGCAAAAGGAGATAAGAATTCCCCAGTGTAAAAGAAGTCATTGGTCAAGAGTTAAGATCTGCAATCTCAGAATGTATAATGTGACATGCTCTGCCAATTTAGTGCCACTGAAACTTTAGTGCCATGTCAGAAAATTTGGATTAAAATCTCAAGAGTGTGACTGCTGCTACCAGGCTCGACTAAACCCACCAGTAGTGGATGATGCAACACTTTGGGGGGGGTGTTAGAAGTTTTAATAGGCAAACAAAAAGTGGGGTTTAAAGGAAGAAGCACTTTTGCCTTTGTTTAGATGATTTAGATGCATTGAATGTGTGTGCCTTTATGGCAGCCTGAAACTATTTACTTTTTTCCAGTTTCCGCAAGCATCATATAGTAATTTCATGTGTTTGTGGATATTCTGTTGTTAAAAAATCTTCATCGAAAAATCAGTCACAGAGAACACATGATAACACACTCCATTTGTCCATTTGCTTGAGACTTTATGGAAATCATTTACACAGTGTATTTTGATGATCTTTTGTTTGTTTTCATTCAATGTTACTTCCAGCATGAGTGACTGTTTAACAATAGATTCAGAGTTACATGGTTGCATCGAAATTAGTCATGCATACTCAGCCACTCAAACGTTCGAGACAGTTTATATGTCAATTAACCATTATGCATGCCTTTGGAATGTGGGAGGAAACTGGAACACCCAGAGAAAATACATGCGAACACGGGAGGGTCAGGATTGAGCTGTGAGGCAATAGGACCAGTTATTATTGTTTCGCAAACAGGAGGTAGCACCCTCCTGTACCTTACGTTACCCCAAAGAGCTAAACTGTTTTAGAGAATACATTTCCCATTCTAAACCATAATGTAACTCATATTATAATTCATATTTCTTAAATCTTAATTGTTTTATTGGTTTAGCATTAAATAACTGGATAGAAGTAACACCATCTCCTGTTAACCAAAATTGGGCCAAAAGGCCAAGAGGAAAACCTTCTTAATTTTTTTTAATAAGATTGAACTTATCCAGTTGGATTGTGGGATCAAAATTCTTTAACAATTATGCAAATAAGAAGTCCATACCATATTAAAAAATCAACCAACATGCAAATGGATTGCAAATATAATATTTAAATGTCAGTATTTGATATTTGATTTCAGGCTACACCTCCCAACTTGACCTCTCTGTAAATTCCTTACTCACATTATAGTTATGAGTCTAATGAAGGTAGCCAAAGTGAATAAGGTGCTTTCTCCTTGAACATAAAAGTCTCTAGGAGGCATGTTATTAAACTGGCTTTTAAAACTATACAAAGAATTATAGAATGCACTGAAGGTACTGTTAAGATTAATACACAAAATATGACAGGGACTGTGGTAGAATTAAATCATATGTATCAACATGTAGAACATTAATCAGCTTTTCAGTTTAGTACATTGGTTTTACAAGACCTTGACTTTTAGACGCACTGGGTTTGTCTTGTACCTACAGTGTTAAACTACGCATTCAAAAGTTTCCTCCTTTATTCCTCTCTCTGTCTCACTCTGCTTGTTGTTAATATAAAGCAGCGGACACATAGCAGAATGATGAATTAACGTACAAGCAGTGCCGCATCCATCACCATGAAGGATCTGGTGGCCGTAATAAATGATCATCATGGTCACGATCAAACGCGCGCTGACAGAGAACCTATTCAGCAATACCAAGCACAGTGAATCAGGCAGTGGAGTGCATATATGCTAATGATGAGCCTTCTCTGTTTGTAACTCTCCAAGGTGAGATGAGTATTGACAGAATGCTTTGCTGCAGGGGAGAGCCAGATCGACCATCATAATTATTCTGCAAGGTTGGCACGGGGTCTAAGTGTGAAAGCCTTGGAATTATCGGAAATATGCATTTTTATAATGAACATAATGCACGGTCTCATTTCTTTTTTGACGATGAAATATAGAGGTGCCATCGACAACAGGAGTTTATTGAAAAATGATTTATTATTGGGCTTAGTGTTCCATCAAGACTGAGCTTTCTCTTCTGGGGAAAGCCAAATTACCTTTTGTAAAAGCAGTACATCTATGCTGCATGGTTGAAGGTTTGTGGACAACAGAATTGGTGTTTGGTTCCGCTTTCATTTGTCAATTAGGGAGTTAAGTCAGTACTGTGCAGTCTATTCAACATCTTCCACAATAAACTTGGCTAACAATTTCTTTATGGACTTTGCATTGTTAACAATTCTGTAGAAATTCAGTGTAGAATAAACATTATCCTTCACTGGAACTAAAGAGTCTGTCCAGATAAGTAGAATAGCCCATACTCATGCTTAGTGCATGTCGCCACTAAAATATGCTAAAACCATGTTTTTTTTATGTATTCTTAGTGCAAGCCACCATGGGTTCTGAGGAGGTTAGTGATAACCCTAGATAGGGCACCAATCCTCATGCGCATAGACACTCAGAAACACACTGACATGCTAAGGGCATTTTAGAAACTCCAGTTAACCTGACATGCATTTCATTAGGCTGTAGGAGGAAACCAGAGTACCCAGACTAAACATACACAGGCAAGGGAAAAACATGCAAATTCCACACAAAAGGGACCCAGGTCACACCACCTGCATTTGAATCCAAGACCTTTTTGCTGTGGGCTAACAGTGTCAACCACTGAGCCACCTTAGTGATAACAGGTCACCAAGTCCATCGTGGTTAGCACAACATCGATGCAAATTTAAGAGATAGTTTCTAGACACCCTGTATGGGTATTGGTAATGTTTGGACATACAATACAACTCCATTAATGCGCATAATGCCGTGTACAATGGGGAGCTTTTGGGGATTTGGAACAGATAAAGTCAGTTTACATTATTCTTTACAGTAACAAATTTACTACGAATACTCCTGTACAGCAGTACTGCTGCAGTTGCTACTATGAATTTGGCCAGATGGTAGCACTGTACTGGACGCCTCAGATTTTTCTGTCTGAAGTCTGATGAAGGAATTTGTAAATTATATTAAATAAGAAAACATTTCAGCCATGGCAACTGAATCCATCCAGCAGAATGATTTTATACATTTGAATACATACATGTCTCTCTTTCATTACTATTGACAATTTTAGAACATCATTATGTGTGTTTACTTTAGTAATTTATTGTTGAACCCAGGCTTAACTGGCTGCATAGGGCACACTCCGTAAACCGATTCTACGCAGGGTACCATATAACACACCCACATCCACACTGACATACTTTAGAGAGACAAAGTACCTGAAAGTATGTTTTTTGGAATATTTATAAAAACACTAGGAGGAAACCCGTTCTGACACAGGTAGAACATGCAATCTCCACAAAGGTGGAATCGACCCTGAGATCTGTGGAGCTGTGGCAGTGCTAACCACTGCACCAACATGTTTCCTCTCAAGCTTTGTTGACTGGAATAACATTTGCCTTCATACCTGGATTGTTTTTTGATAGCTTATGGACTTGTTACAGCATCTGTGTACTGACTCCAGTGAAGTGCAAAGAGTTCCTGTTTTCATTGTTTTTCACCTCCAGAATGACTGGGCTCACTCAACTCATTTAACCTGATCATACACATTTGTGGCAGGAGGTGATGGGATTTGTGTAATTCTCTGATAACCTGTCTTGTTTCACATTACAGAGCTGTTTCTTTCCCTCTCTGAAAAAAAGAGAGCACTCAAGATGCGTGTAATACAATCCCATACCGTCTCCATGTTGGCAGAACAATTTAAAGAAATGTCAAGCTACAGTGCTAGCAGCCAGTGGCCCGTAACTTAGGGGTTATCCATATTTTTTGTGAAGAACTTGTTTTGGCACGTACACACCCTGCACCAAGTCAAAAATGACACCCTGGATGAATTTGTCCATTTATTTAAGCTGACTTTTCATTTCCATGTGTGAGGGAACAAACATCAAGCGAGTGCTGATGATCAGCAATAGCCAGACCAAGTTCATCCTCCAATCTGCGACCTGCAAAATGGAGGGCAGAGCCGGCGAGATTTCGCTCCCTCTGCCTGTCCTGCTGTGGTGGCGGAAATGATGAATGCAGTGAAACCACTCCTGGAGGAATTCCATTCTTGTCAAGCCACTGTTTGGCGCTTTTGCTAACGCTGTAACCTGGGTTTAACCTCACAGTGTAAGGCTGCCACATTTCCTGACCCTCAGGGAGCAATGTTAAGCTCTAACATAACTTGTAGCAAGATTTACCATTTCAACTATGGCTAACCACTTTTTCAGCTCCGTAAGTATGTACACGTCTGTACATTGGGATTTTACCGCTCATAGTCGTACTAGTCGTACAGACTGTTCTTTAAGGGTCAGGAAGTGTGCCAGTCATGCTAAGAGATACAACTCAGCAAACATTCAATGTACAACACTGTGTTTACATAAAACACATAAGCAGCTATAAACGATACATTTTTAATAAGCTAAATATCACTTAAACAGCTCACAAGTCAGCTCAAAAGCTAAGACATACTAGTGAGTTTTGTATATAGATTTGACTTATCAAACAGTGTGAGTTTCTTGGGGATCAGCAAGTGTCAGTGAGATTTATCAAAACTCTCTAGTATGACTTAACATAGAACTATCCATCCATCTATTATCTTTCGATTATCTTTCGGACTGTGGGAGGAAACTGGAGTACCCGGAGTAAACCCACGCAGACACAGGGAGGACATGCAGACCACACAGCAAGGCTCGAGGCTGCACCAACCTGGGATTGCGATCACACTAAATGTGTACCGTACTCAAGTCTAACTGAAACCTTCCGGATCCTCTTCAAACATGCCCAGGTACAGTACGGACTGATCACAAACTGTGATCAGCAAACTGTACTTTGGGGCTCAAACATGTTCTGACTAGTTTGGTTCACATAGGATTGCCTAGTGTAAGAACACCCTTAGAGGGAGAAAGACTAGATCTTTAGAGGTGTGACAACGGCAAGCCAGTGTACGTCTAATTCAAAGGAATTTGCCAAGAAAAATGGCATATGTAATTAAGTAAATATGTGACACACAAACATAAAATTAAGTTGGAAATAAAGACGAAATGCAATGTCAGCCCTCACTGTAAAAATCTTCATATACGTGTAGCACAAGTAGCTGATCAATCTAACCCTTCTGTCTAATCCGCCTCTTCGCTCGCTTGACGTTTTCAGGATTCACATTGCTTTAGGTGCAATTGCATAATCATGTGCTGTCTCATTAAAGCATAAAATGACTGAAGGTGTAGATCTAATGGTCGTCACCATACTGCTATCCCTCTGTGCAGCCTTGCTGTATTCTGCATCAGCCTCTGTCCTCGCATCTCAACCCACACTGCACTTAACGGACAGAGACGTGAATCTCTGAGCTCCAGCTGAGGGTTAATTTAAAAGATTGTCTTGCTTTTTCATGCTGGTGATAAAGGCTTGATTAAAGTGACTTGTTGTTTTGTTTGAGATTTGTAAAAAAAAATGTAATGCCTCGACCCAGACCCGTCAGATGTTATTTCCTTTATCTTTTCCCCTAAAAACCACAGCAATTTCCTGTTAATCTGTTTTACCTGCAATCTATGATAGACTAAATATAAAATGTTTCATTTTATCGCCATGGAGACGTAAGGTCATATATGGTCATGCACTGCTAATATGTCTGTAAGATGGGCATAGTCACTGTGTGTGAGTAGCTCCAGTGTTTCCGAGCGCTGGGGGGTTGCTGAAAAGACTGAGGAGTGTTTGTGTGTGAGAGAGTGTTTATGCTGGTGGTGGCAGCTGGAGCCGCTGAGCTGTGCCAGGAGAATGGGCCTCTGTTTGTGTGCTTGGCTACTCGGGAGGGCCAGCCGTATAATAGCAAGCATCTGCAGGGCCTCCATTATCGCGACCCCTGCTCAGCCCTGCCCCGCCTATTTTCAAAGCAAATTAGCTGCCAGCTTCACGACCTCCGATAACCATCCACCCACACCGCCCACCCAGTGACAACGGCTTTTAATGTCAACCTGTGTACGATGGTAGCAATACAATTTTTTCGGACAGTCTTGGAATCCTGATGCTGAGTTTGGGAGGTCAAAATGGCAATAAGAAGCATTGATGCATTCAGTAGAACACAGAATGCCTGGTGGTCGGTGTCAATAGGTTGCACATTTGGACAAATGTAGCATTAAACTGGATTGAAAAATTTGTGCAAAATGGGTCAGAAGAAAAAAAAAAGGTCCCCATAACGGAACTCGGTGAAGTTGGGCCATGTCACGCTACGCAATGAGCAGAGATGAGATGAGAGGGATTTACTGAAACAAAGCAGACAGAGAAAGTGCAAGGCAAAAAATGTGGTCAAGCAGTCCAAAGTCGAAATACAAGCCCAAATTTAACGGGCCAGGCCTAGAGTAGTAGTAACCAGGTAAATTAAATTAAATTT
>JAUZST010055661.1:0-24008 GCA_034779995.1 Parotocinclus haroldoi | reverse complement strand
ATATAAAATGTATATATGTATGTATGTGTGTGTGTCTTTGTGTATTCTCAGCACAACATGCCGTTCTGGAGGGTGTCTGCTCACGGTGACCTGGTGTCTCTGCACCAAGCTCTGGAGCTGGACTTTTTATAGAGTGGATCAGGATGAAGTGAAATTCAGACTCTCTCTTGGTTACACACACACACACACATACATACATACATACATACATACACTCTCTCTCACACACACACGACTCCTGAGCTGACCGAGGCTCAGTTTCGGAAACACCAGTGCTTGGAGGAGAGGAATGTCCGTCGCTCCACTACCTTTAAGGCAGCTACACCTGGGCACTGGGAACGGACTGAACCTGGGAACCGGGGCACCACTCGCAGAGAAACTGTTTTCCCCGCCTGATAGCTGGCGCTCGAACCCATCAGAAGTGGATTCGCCAAAGCAAAGACCAAAGACCGGGATGGGGTCTCTGAGTGCACTGCGGCATTTTGTTTGAACTTTACTGACCGGATGTAACTGCAACACCCCCTTGTGGATGTGTAGTCGGAACCTTTGTGCTTTCAGGTCGTCATAACCAATCTTTGTGCTCGATTCCTACGGCTGAGACCTGATCCTTATATACAGTCTTGTGAAAAAGTTTGTGTCCCCCCTCCCCTTCCCTGATTTGGACATACATTAAGGCATCCACCCTCGTTTCCTACAGATTCCTGTATCATTTAGTAGGAAGATGATCCCCCGTTCGACCGTCCCTCTCTTATAAGCAGCCTGTCCTGCCTCGAGTGCCTGGTTTGGTCACTGGACACGGTTTGGTCAGGATGCCCAAACTTTAGCTTTTTGTCAGTATAATGAATGTCAGAAATGCCTGTTTGTGGCAGGGTCCCTTCAAGAGCTCCCCATGCCTGAGTGAGGAAGGATTACACCACTAAAATGTACACTCCATGGCTAGAAGTATGTGGACGCCCCTTAATTAGTGGGTTTGACCTTTTTCCTAATTCCCCATGTCCCCATGAACTCCTGTCAAAGGATTGGGGCCTGGATACAGCGAGAGTGTCCCGTTCCCAAAATTTAAAGATCAGACTGGTACCCATAAAAGAAATGACATTCTGGTTCCACTTGTCAGTTGCAAGGTTGCGATTAGTCCAAAATGAGGTCTGTGTTAAATTAAGGAATTTACTTTAACAATAGCCTTAATAGTAGAATTAATCCAGACTTATTTTTAATCCTGTTTAAAGCGGTTATAAGGAAAAAGCTTAACGTAAAACAAAAAAAATGCTTTCATGAGCATAAGCTTCGTTATCCAGCTATAAATAAGCCGCCAAAGTCAATGGAAAAAGAGACCAAATGGAGACTTACGAATTACGCAGACCTGGCAACCATGGAAGGCTCTTGCACACTGGTACACATGCAACAAGTAATCTGATTACTGGGAAAAAATCCACCTCGGATTTCCAGATCGGAGCACGCTGTTGACGTGAGCACTCGAATAATCAGATAACAGCAGGACATCAGATTGTAATCGGATTATTAAATATGTGTAAACACTCTGGGTTTTGGTACTTCAAGCAACGTTCAGCTTTTTACTTATAATAGGTTTAAATGTTTAAAAATGTAAGTAAAAACGATTGCTGCTTCAGTTAACATAATTTATTTATTAAACTGGTGTCCCAACCCTACTGCTCAGCCTCTTAAAGAGCAGCATGGATGTGAACTCGGGGCGTGCACATGCCAGAAACGGTGCCAGCTGTTAAAAAAAAGGGTCGTGGCTGTTTATAAGGGATTGTAACGGTTGTTAAAATTTAAGCCTTTAGTTCTGACCTCAGCTTGAGTCCCTGTGAATCAGAAAACCTGAACCGACTCTGAACCGGGTCTAAAATCTAAAGCCTGTCTTTTAAGGGCGCCCACAGCTTTTGGTTATGTAACATTACAAAAGCTGTGTGGGCTCGTTTAATTCACCCTCCAGCTCGCTTTGTAAATCCGGGAGAATGTAAGCGTCTGTGCAATACGTTTGTGGGCAGTTACGAGTAGTCTTCAGAGAAAGTCCAAACAGCTCTGAGCCTGAAGATAACGAGCGCTCGTGCTCGTACGTGACTGAATGTGGACTCTTCTCTTGCTGTGTTTTTCTCTACTTATTTATATCGTGCCTTTAAACGATCTACACGTTACAACCTATCGTCGTGAAGCCAGTTCCTGTTATGCCGTTTTTGAGAGAGAGGGGAAGTCTTTTGTTTTTACAGTATGCTTTTTTTTTTTTAAAAAGTCTGTCCTGGACCCGTGCATCACGTGCAGCTCGTAAAATCCCTCTATTTCTACAAGTGAGGGAAGAGGGCCATGGTGCTCGTGAGCCCCAGTCTGGGACCGTCGAGACTTAACACGCATGGACAATCAAGCGAGGGAGGTGTGAAACGTCCACCAACTCGAGAACTTCTTTTACTTTTTCCGTTTCAAGCTCGTCTGTTCGTTCCTCCCCGTTTACGTCATGTTCTTACGAGGCCGGATGGTGCAGCTAATGACAAATCGTTCATCCTGGCGGCTGCGGATCGTGTTTTAATCCTTAATTACTCGTGAAAGTGTTGCCGTACGGCCCCAAGTAGGAAATAGTCGAATAAGCGTATGTATTCCGATGCAGTTTTTCTTGCTTTGTGTTGGGACCGGAATACTGTTTGGCCCGGCCAAGTTTTCCTGTGTACTATAAAAACGTTTCTGGCAGCGTAAATAAATGAAACTCAACCTCACATTTGGCTTACAGATGAATAAATATGGAACTGCAGCACCAGGGAACGACTGAAAGGGATTTCGTTATGATCTTGTTCCCGTTACAGGGCATATCGTTAAACGATTCCGAATCTGGAGGAATTTCAGCCCTAAAAAGCCTAAACTGGGGTTTACGAGGGGTGATCTCGCTCCCCTCCCTCAGGCAGCACAGCATCAAGAATGATTGATGAACAATAGATGATAAGAGCATGTGGGTAAGGGATTACTTTATCAAACCTTTATCAAGTTACAGTCACAAATACCACTTTAATATAACTTTACTGTAAAAAGGTCTACAAGCTCCGCCCACTTCTTTTAGCTAGGAGGCGTCTAGGATGGATTATCACCTTGGAAACAGGGATTGTTCTCAGACCAATCAGGGTTTGCAGATCTTTTTTGGACCAAAGACGAAAAAGGACGATCAAGACTTCTGTGGAACAAGTTCTAAAGCCAGGCTCTGTCTAGTTGAAGAATGGAACAAAATAACCTAAAACAGCTGCTGGTCAGATGGTAATCTAGCAATAGAAATGAGCAGCCATGTTTGTCATCCTCTTGTGGACACCAGTCAGAGATTCTTGGGGTCGTTGTTCGTTTTGGTTCGTCTTAGCAGAGTCGGTCTCCAAGCGACAGCTGAGGGCTGAGCATCTTGACGTTCCTTCAGGATCTGTCATCGGTCTCTCGTATCTCACGTCTATCTGCGTTTCGGATTTATTTGGGTGCCACTTCCAGTAATAAACCACTTTGAGGACGAGTCCAGTGACGTAGGACAGAATTAACGGGAGGACGAGCATGTGGGGAGGAACGGGTAGAGGGCCAAGGCAAGCTGACTCCACAGATCTCCTCCACCACCATAATCCCAAGAGCAGCATCATGTCCGTCCCCATGGCAATGTGGTAGAACAACGCTTTGAGTTTTGTGCGTCCCCTTTTCACGTTGAACCAGCTGAAGTACCAGACGAGGGCCACGGTGCCCCTGTAAAGCCATTCCCCAGCTGTGGAGTCCATGAAGTCCGTCTTCTGCATCCAAGCCCAGAAGACCAGGAGCATCCACCAGGACAGGAAGTGTGCGGCGACGTAGCAGGGCAGTACGGAGGCGAACAGGGACACGGACACAACCCGAGGGCCGATCAGGAACAGGTTCCACAGGAAGTAGAGGGCAGAAGAGGGCCAGCTCATCCTGGACTTGGTGGAGGTGAAGGCCCGCATGTTTCGATGGTAGGACACCACGGTGAGGGCCAGGGCAGAAAGCGAACCCAAGAGTTTGATGGCTGAAAAGGAAAAACAGGGATTGGATAGAGGGTCCGATGCTGCTTTTAGGGTTTTGTATAAATCCATAAATATTGGGACAGCTCCTGTTCCTGAGCCATATATACTGTATCTAAATGTCTAAATGACCGTTAATTAAAAATATCTGGACAGTTAAAAAAACCTCGACCATAGCTACCTACACATCTAAATGAGATTTAGTCAAAAGGATTGGCACCATATTAAGGCTAATACACTCCACCTGTAAAGAGCTGGAGCTCCTGAGTTTTGAGGATGATGATCATCATCAGCATGAGCTGTGGAGCACTTTCGGAGAAGGCCTCGAAGAGACGCAGCATGCTGAGGTCGTGTTTCAAGTCGGCGCTTATTTGAAACGAGTTATTCTTTTTACAGCTGCGGATTGAGATCTCCACCACGCCCGCACACCTGGGGAAGAATAAAATATTGGAAATTATTCATAAGGAAAATCGCTTCTGTTGAACATTCAGGTTTGGGAAACCATCTTAGTCTATTGGTTGAAGTACTGGACTGTGACGCAAAAGGTCCAGGGTTCAAATCCCACCTCTATCCCACCTCTCCACCTATGCTGTCACTGTAGGACGATGAGCATGGAACCTTTAATTTGACTTGAAGATTGTATCAGATGAAGATCACCCTGGATAAGAGCGTCCACTAAGTAACTAAATCCAGAAAAACTGGTTTTTAGACACTGGGTGTGATTTTGTTCACCAAAAAAAAAAAAAACGTTTACCAGGTATAAATTCCTCTGTTAATTTAATTATGTAATAATGTTAGAGGCAAACAGAGCATCCAGATGAGCCGTGAAGCACCAGGCCACCCCAGGACCAGCTTCTGATGGACTCGGTACATTATGAGACCTGCAATGAGACCCACCTCAGGAAGATTCCGAGCTGGCAAACGTGGACCAGGGGAAACAAACCGTGTCTTTGCACAAACATTTCGATTGTGGTCTCCAAATATTTGGCCGAATCCTTGTACCAGATCCAGCTGAAGGTCTGTATAAGCACGGACGACCCAACCAGCAGGACAATCAGCAGCCCCATAAAGATGTAGTCCTCCTCTTGATAGAGGGACACCACGGCCCAGGCATCCAGCACCACGTCCCCCACGAAGAGGAGCAGGGACAGGATGGAAAACAGGACGTCCGAGATCAGCAGATGAAACTGAACGTGCTCCTCCATTGCCGCCTCACATCTCCGTCTGTTGGAAGGAACTTCTGAACTGAAAGCGAGTTAACCTTTGGACAGTAGGAGACACACCTCCCGTGTGCCTCGTCCAGCATAGGGCGCCATCTAGTTTCCCTTCACTGCTCTTTAGGTATGAAGGGATTTTATGGCATGTGACAGAACAAGGTTTGATAAAACTGGTGAAAAGATTTTACACGTCTGAATATGAGCTCAGTCATTAGCTTTCTCTGGAAGAAGACGTGGACAGGATTATTAACAGGAACAGGATTATTAGGCATTGGTTTCTACATAAACCCGTCTCTTATGACAAGACAAGGAAGCATCCTAGGCGTTTTTACTGAAGACGTTTTATTTTATTTTACAGCTTTTTGTGACAAGATGTTACATTTTACATAATACGTAACGCACGCTGTCTTTCTTAAGATCTACGTAGAAAAATAAGCTAATGAAATGGTAACATTGTAGAAAACAGCTGGCTGTAGCTCACAGTATCACATGACCTGAAAGTAGGTCTTGAAGGTACAAATATTTAAGTTCGTTGAACAAAGAATCTGAAAGGTTTCCAGATCGAACCTGAAACAGTCTCGGACCAGCATGTTTAAATAAGTGTGTTTATAAGTATTATATGTTATATTATGTGTTCATAAGCAATCAGAAAAAGCTCTGAACCATCTCTGTGAGCAAACCTGAAACGGTGCTGCTCACCTTTAGTGCATGAGGAAGGAGGGTGGAGGGTGGAGGATGGAGATGTTTTAGACATAAAGGATCCTCACAAACAACTGAAGATGAGGAACTTGTGGTTCCAAAAAGGGAGTGGCTGCTGTTGGTGGTTTTAGAACCAGACAGCAAGCTGAAAAGTTTCAACTCGGACCCATGCTACTGGTCCCAGATACAACATGGGATCATGTGACAGAGACTCGACTCGGGTCTACTTGCTAAAGACTCGAGACTCGACTCTGATCTACTCGTTAAAGACTCGAGACTCGACTCAGGACAATCATTTGTTGGAGATTTGAGACTGGCTCGTTTGTTGAACGCTCTGACACAGCTCTGGATCTCTCATTACTATCACAAGACTCGTAGGGATTCGTGACTCGACTCTCACTTTTTGGGTCCGAGATTCGGTCGACTCACTAGAGACATGTCTTGGGCTCATTAGAGACAACACTCAGACTCACTACAGAAGAGACTCAATTTGGACTTTGGACTCAAGGCTCGACTTGGACTCGTGTTCTACATGAGACTTGATTTGGAGAGATACAAGACTCGACTCAGGTCTGCTCACTAGAGATTGAACAATTATTTGTTTGAGACTCAAACTCAACTCTGACCTGCACAAAGTGACTTGAGGCTTCTCTCGGACTGGGATTGAAGTGACTCATAAACAGCAGAACAGAGGTATAAACGGTATATAAATATAGTTTTACAAAAACACTTATATTTGATATATCTTGATAAATGACAAAACCGTTAACAACACAAAGTCTTTCACGTTTGGTGTTTAGTAAAGTGCAGGAAAATGGTTCGGATTTAAATCACGGCTAAGTGTTACCATTTACCGTTTGTAGCCACGGCCACCTCAGATAAGGCTGTTTTTAGAAAACGCTGCTCTCTGCGCTGTAAAAGTTTGTGGCGTGCCGTTCCATCCTCTTGTTCAAGACGCTGGATTTGGACGAATCCAGTTTGATAACGCCACAGCTGGCGAGGAGTCCGTCCGGGACGTCGTGTCTGACCGTGTCAGGCTGCGGCGCCTCCCACAGGTTGGGGTGGAAGTAGCAATAATACAGAGCTTTCACCAACAAACCAATCAGATAGCACAACGGGAGGAGGACCAGGGAGTAGCACCGAGACATCTCAGGCTCTCTGAGCCACCACCAGGTGAGGAGCAGGATAGCATTGTCGGCCGTGATGAAGGCGTGGTAGATGAGGCTCCTGTCCCGAGTGCGACCCTCTGCGACATTAAACCAGCTGAAGTACCAGACTACACCGATGGTGCCGCGGTACAGGCGCTCTCCTGCTGTGCTCTCCATCAGATCGGTCCCTTGTAAGCAGGCCCAGAGCGTCAGGGCTGGCCACAGGGTCAGGAAGTGGGCGGGGAAGCAGGTAGGCAGGACAGAGGAAAACAGGGAGATGCAGGCGACCCGACTGCCGATCAGGAGCAGGTTCCACAGGAAGTAGACAGCGGAGGAGAACCACTTCTGCTTGCTCTTGTCGGGGAGGAAGAAACGCAGCGAGCGGTGGTAATCCACCACCATCCAGGCTATTGACATGGTGGAGACGGCCACACCCACACCTGTGAGAGAATTCAGCACGTTAGTGTGCTGTGTAATACCCGACTGACCACAATAACCCGGGTTTGAGGCAGGATTGGAGCCAGAAAAGAGTGGACAACGGTCGCTAGATCATCCGATGCTCCAACAATGACCCCGGCAGGCCTGGACTAGCATCTCATCCAACCCAGACTGGGCATGGGTGCTCGGGAAGAGGAAGCGGGTACTCACACTGGATGGTCCGGGCACGGCGCCGATGGACCATGACGTGGATCATGAGGCCGAGCTGCGGCGTGCTCTCGCAGAAGGTCTCGATCAGCTGCAGCAGGCTGAGGTCATGGGTCATGTAGACGGCGTACTCCAGGCCCTTTGCCCTTCGCCACCACACACAAAAGCCCAGCCAGATGGCTGACACGTGCCTGAGAACGAAAAGCACCTGGTCAGCACTGTTTACCTAAAATCCCACTTCCAAGTCAATTGTCATACCTGAAATGTCTGGGTGCAAATGAGGGGGTGTGAGTGTGTGCCCTGCCATGGACTTGTGCCCGGTTCCCCATGGTTGGCATCACTAGAAAGTTGGTACGTAGACGAAGTTCTGAATGGCAGGAACCAGAGCATCACCCAACTTTCCCGGGGTTCAAACCCAGGTCTGTGGGCACTGTTGGTTCCAGCAAGTTCTCAGAATCGTTTGAATAACAGTACCGAAAAGGCGAGTTTTAGGGGAATTACAGAGCTTAAAAAACACCACCGTGTGGCCTGTTAGCATTATTGATCAGCCTTTATCTTGAAAAGTGTCTGATTTGTCCATGAATAAATGGAATAAATGTTAAAATATGAACGATAAGAAGTTTGAGGGAGCTTCTGCGATTTACCTGAGGAAGAAGCCGAGCTGACAAACATGCAGGAGACAGACGAGTTTATATCGCTTCTCACTGCCGAACAGAACCATGTTCTGGTGGGTTTCCTGGAGGTTCTCGAGCCTCAGATCGTACTTAAACCAGAACCAACTGAAGAACTGGACGATCACCGAGGAGGCGAGCATGAAGCCGAGCATCAACCCGAACCACACGAACTCCCCGTGGCTGTAGAACTCGTGAGCCACAAACAGATCCGAGCCCACATCCAGCACGTAGGTACAGCATCCTGTCACCGTGAAGAGGAAATCCAGCCAGCCGTATTTAGGGGAAAACGAGCTTTCCATCTCCAACGCGACCTCCCATTCAACTTCCTTCACCTCCCCACATCTTCAGAAGTCTCCTAACGCACGATCCGGTGGAGCCACGACCCTTTTCCTCCGTCTTTACAGGGCCTGAGACGCTAAGAAACCCAACTGGAACGTATCCGGAAACGGTTTATGACTCAGGAGATTATTACTAAGCGAGATTTAATCTGTAGGAGTCATTAAACATTAATAAAGAGCAGGACAGAGTTCAACTAACAGCTCAGGAAAAGTGAAAGAGAAGTCAAAGCCACGCCCACAATGTACAAACCACACTCATTTCCAACACCAGGTCACACCCACATAACGCTCGCCCTCAAAACTGTCACGTGCTCTGGTAATTTATCACTGAGCAAAAGTCAAGTATGCTGATATTATTTATTTAATTATTTATATTGTATATGCGTAATAATAATAATTACACAGTACAGTGTGAGTTATTATTATTATTATTGTTTTATAATATAGAATTATGTTAAATATGTATTTTTTTTTATAATTTATTATTGTATTTTAATGTATTATTCTATGCATTATTGTTGCTGATTATTATTATTATTATTATTATTATTATTATAAATTAATGTGGAAAATACACTAATTTTGTCACTGCACCACGTCAAATATGTTGTGGGAGGTAAGGGTTTTCTTTTTTCATCTTCTTATTTTTGTAAAATTATTAATATTATTATTGTTGTTGTTTTATAATATACAGTTATACAACAACAGTTATACATTATTATAACAATAACAATAAAGGATTGCAATGCAGTATTAAAATTTGACCAGTAGATGGCAGCACTGTAATAAAAGTATTCTAAATTAAACCGTTTAGCCAAGACTAATCTTTAATTATCCGCTTTATATTCTTTAATGTGATTAATAACTGTGTTTTGGATCCATTACTTCATAGCAAACTATAAATACAAGTACAATTTGTTACAACATTGTGTTACCTTTCTTTACCTTTCATACCTTTCTTAAATTCAGAAATGTAAACATACCATCATTTCCTGACTGTAATTCATTTGAACAGAAATAATAAGTCAAGAGTTTTATTTGATTGAAGTTACTGCACGTCTGTAACGCATTAAGAGTCGTTCAGCAGTGCTGCCTGTCCGAATTCTCACCTTATCCACTACGTAGTGCACTAGTTAGGAAAGCTGGCCATCCCATTTTGAAAATACGTTTTTTAAAAATACAGAACATTCCTGAATTCCTGGAGTAAAATGTAAGAAATAATTCGCGAAAGATATAAAGATATGGAAGAGTACGTTATTAAATGCACGTTTAGCTTCGTAGGGAACAGGGCGCGTAGTGCGATTTGAAACACGGCCTCGTTTGGACGAGATTTCGCGAGAGTTTCCTATGCACGAAGGCGTTTACGCCTTGATTTGGCGCAGGTTCGCGTTGAGTGGCGGGATCTACGCAGCTGTGGTGTACGTACAAGAATCGAGGAGTTGCCGCGAGCTGGAATGTGGATGTGAGAGAGTCGGTTACTGAGGCACCTGGCAACGTCAAAATAATGGGTGAGTCCGAGCACTAAATTACGAGTTTTGTGGCGAATTGAAGGTAGAAACGAGAGGAAAACGTGCCGGTTCTAGCCATTCTTGGTGCGTTTGGAAGGGGTAGCCAAGCCGTCGGTTTCCTGTGCGCGTTTTTTTCCCTCGGGCTAGCTCGCTAGCTAATGCGAGCTCGAGCCTCCTAACCGTCAACGGCCGATTTCATTAAAACTGAGCCGTAAAATGGCTGCATGTTTGTTTGTTTAACGCACAGAAACGGGGTCTGCTTTTCTTAGGAAGGGTTTGGGGAGTTTAGTTTGAAGCGACTCGTCTCAGTTAGTCCGGTCCCTCATAAACAAAGTCCGGATTTAATCATGGATTAATTAATCAGGATTATCTAGCTTGCCTCGCGCTTATTAAAACCCCTGAACTCCTGTTAAAGGAGACTAAACCTCTTAAAGACTGCCTGATGATAAACACAACTTGAACCAGGAACCGTTTAAAGGCTTAGCTTCGAGATTAAGTTTAATCCTAGACTAATCGCTTGTGCTACACTTTAGACCGAGTCTAGATTCAGACTTATGGTAACTCAGTTTAGACCAAATCGAGGCTTGAGCTGTTATCAAAGGAAGTATTTCAGCCTAGGATTATTTTTGACGGATAACCCTCAAGACAGGCTTAATCCGGGCTCGTTTGACAAGCGATTAAGATTCATTTTAGTCCTGAACCCAAGCAAGTTGTATTTTGGTTTAGCAAACCAAGAGCACCCCCGAAAAATCTGGGTTTAATCTGCACCCAGGATATGGACTAATCTGTCTGATTTTAGTCTGACATGAGTCCTGGTCTTAAACCAAACGTGTTCTGTCCTAATTTAAAGAGTAATAAAAAGAGTATAGCGGAAACTCAGCGTTCCAGCGTAATTGGCACGTTCGATTTCGGAATAGTTGGAATTCCGAGGTTCATCTGGAGTTTAATCTGAGCTCAGAGATTAAGATTAGGGCTAATCCAAGACATAAAGAGTGAATCACCAGTGACGTGTTAATATTTAGACCAAGACTAGGCATGATCTGTTGTAAGAAATTTGGCATTGCTTTCTTAGACTGTTGTTAGTGTTAGTACTTGATCCGTAACTGAGTAGGCTTAGAGTGACAGTGGCAAGGAAAGTCCCTAAACCGTGAAAGGACCAAGCCTCAAAAGAAGAGACCCGACCTGCTTGGGTGGCTCAGAAGATAAACGTAAGAATGAGTGCATAGTCCAGTTCAGTTAGGCCACATCTTCTCATGGAAGCATTGTTTGGGAGGTGTTGCAAAAATTATGAGACGTGACCCAATTTTTTCTACTAGTACGATGAGTCAGGCAGCCATGCTAGGGGCCGTAACGTTGCGTGAACCTGCACTCACGAAGATCTTAAACGTGAATCCAGAACGACGGACCGGGGTCGAGTTCTCGCCTCTGGTTTCTGTCTCTGCAGATTTTTGTTCTCGGTGTGAGTTTCTCTGCTTTCTTTCTCGCCCCCAAACACGTTAGAAGGTGGATTGGTTGCTCTGAATTACCCTCAGGTGACTTTGAGGGGTGGGGTGTATAGTATTCACAATTCCCCGTGACGACTTGGCTAAATGCCCGGGGTGTACTCTTACAACCTGGATCAGATCAGATATCCCTGCAGCTCTACTGGGCCGTACTGGTGGGACGGGGTACGAACTTGTATCGTTATGAATATACAAGTGTTTGTACGTACGTGTGTGTGTGTGTATACACACACAAGTTTGTTATTAAGCGTGTAATTAGTCCTGGTTATGGATGAACAACAGCACGTTTTGAATAGAAACCGCTTAATATTTGAACCTGTCGCCTCAGGTATGGTGATTAAAAATATTGTGTATCATGAAAATGCCTTTCATTCTCGTGATTTAGCCTTATATCCTGGCCGTGTTGTCCATCCCTACTTACCTTTAAAATGTCATTGCAGTATTATGTGGAAGATTTAAAACAATAAAATGATTTCATTATATTTCCCTTGTTGTTCTGTAACCCTAAATTTCTTCTGTTAAGGCTTTCTCATTTTTCAAGGTCCCGATAAGAACTAAATCAGCGTAAACAATTGGCGACACGATCAGAAATGCTTAGATCCGGTTTTAGGTTCAGAAGACTCCACATACAGAGCGCCCCGCATAGGGAGTAATGGCAATCGCTAGGTATTGAGTGAAATGTGAACACGCTGCTCGCACTGTGCGTCCTGTGAACGGCCGTGAGCGTTACCTCCTACCGAGCAAAATCCCGGAATAAAGACGCAGTGTTTATTTCCAGCTTTAAGCAACATGCAAATGCTCTGAAATGAAAAAATTTTTGGCACCCGTAAACCCGTCTGAATGAGCTCTGGGGTGTCGTGTGCATGCGTATTTATGGCTGCATCCGCTCTGCTCAGTTTGGGGTTTGTGACCCCCGGGTCCTTTTCCCAGAAGCGCTGCATGTCCTCTTGGCTCGCCTGAGGAATTTGGGAAATGTGATTAGATTTGCTGGAGTAAATCATTTCTTATCAGCATCGACTGAATGAGACCGAGCTTAACTGCAGGTTTGAGTCCAGAGTAGACTGTGAGGTCAGAGCTTAAGCTGGAGAAGATGGGCACAGATGCAGACGTGCTCCGAACGAGGGTGGGTTGCGGTCACTGTGGGCGTGAACGGTAAATGCAGGAGAACCCAGGTTAAATGGATAGCATCTAAAAAGGTCCAAACTTCAAAAAGTAATTGTGTTGCTGTTTATACCAATCAAAGACTGGCAAATTATTGGCCGAAAAATGTAAAATAAAGATTTAAAGCTTTAAAGTTAAATAATGGGGCCTTTATTGGTGCAATATCTGTGTTTATTTTATCAATCGACTCTAAACCCAAGCCCATCCGAACCAAACCATTGTCGCCCATTTAAAGTTTCCGTACCAAGAGCGAAGTATTTTACCCTGTTTGATCATGCAGCGCAGCTGCTTCATGGATTTTTGCCGACTCGGCAGCCGGTGTACATACATCCAGTGATTATATCTGGTGTCTCAGATGTCCTAGATGTAATAGAAAACCAATGTGGCTCGAAGGACGATCCGATGGTGAGATCGTGACTTTTATGTTCTGTAGATGACGAGGTTGGTGACGAAACCCCGCTGGAATGTTGGCACCGGTCGAGGCCGTGGCTGGTGTGTGAAACGGTGCAAATTCGTCTGTTTGAGCTGCAACGAAGCAAGTTGCCATCAATAACCGACGTATGTTAAAACATCGAGCAAAGCGGTGCTGGTTTTCCAGAAATGACAAAACCAGTCTAAAATCGTATCAAGTTCTGTTTTGAGTTACTGAATTTCAAAAGGCTTGGTGTGATTATGATTGTGATATATCAGTGATATCGCTCTTGGGTTCTGTTTTGTTTTCGTTGGCATTCTGCATTCTAAGCTTTTATGTGTGTAGCTGGTTTTTTAAGGCCCCTTTAAGGTTTGAGTTTATGAGCAAGAACCTTAAAGCTGTTTAAGTCACTTTTAGGTGCTTTAATTCTTTAAACTATAATTTTTTTGTTTGGGTTTAATCACTTGCTGAGCATCTTCTCTAACTTGAGAATGGTAATTAATAGAAATGTCTTACAAAATACTGTCCAGAGCCAATCTAATGCTGGGTTAAATCGCTATAAGGATGAGGGAGGACAGACAGAACCGTGTGTAGATATAAAGCGTGTCACTGGAGAGCTGTTATAAACCGTGGGTCATGGGAAAAGTCTTTGCTTTAAATCGGGTCCAACAATACGTTGTCAGCGAGAGAGGGCTGTCCCGGATTTTACATCAACTCAACATCTTGTTCATATCTTGTTAACGATTTTGTAAATGCTTAATCGCCACAAATGTCGTTCAAATATGATGAACGGAAAGATAAACATTCAGAAGTTTCCTTTCCACCGAATCTGGCAACCGCTCGCTAAAGCAATATCACAGTTCTATGAACGTTTTCCTGTAACTATAAATCATGCATTCACAGACGTCGTTTTTAGATTATTAAAGTTTGAGTGTTTTTTTTTTTTCTTTCTAAGGAGTCCATATTGTTGTAACTTCAAAGTCGTTATTTAAGCTTTTATTTTATCCGTTTCCTTCTTTAGAGTCCTTTCATGTCGTGTAGCGTTTAGTTTGTAAATGCTTCTCTCTCTCTTTCTTTCTCGGAGCCAGAATGTGTTTTGAACGGTGGGTGTGCGTTTTTACGTGCAGTTCGTGCTGCACATGGAGAAGAACATTTTAAGCTGCACCGTGGTATTAAGAGATTTGAAATAAAATGTCCATTCCGATTCATTTTTGAGTCATTACCCAGCTTTTTGCTGTGCTGTGTGGGGGAAAAGCCATCTTGCAACGTCTTTCCAAGGCTGAGCAAACCTAGGGCGACAGTGGCAAGGAAAAATAACTTGGATGACCAAACCTGTTGGGACATTAGTTGTATTTGAGTCCATCGGGAATAGCTTGCACTGTTTGCGTTTCTGATCCGTGTCTGACTGCTTGGACCCAAACCGTGCCCGGCTACAGACTCCTCATTTTTGATGTTTTCTGGTCTGAACCCCTCTCCTGTTTATGGTTACCCTGTCGTGCGTCGCGTTCCCTCTCCTCCCTGTTTTTGTTGCCTTAAGGTGTCACTGAAAATTCTGTTCTATTCATTATATTTGGGACTGGTGGCCTGGTGGTTGAGGTACCGGACTAAGAACCAGAAGGTCCAGGATTCAAGTCTCACCTCTGCTACGGTTGGGTCCCTGAGCAAGACCCTTAAGCCAAAATTGCGTGGATCGTAAGTTGCTCTGCATGAGAGGGCATCTGCGAAATGATATAAATATCACGTAATGTCACATGGTCCTTATTATTAGTTTCATATTTAACCATGTTATTACGTCCAGTTTCACACACATTCACTAATCGTGTGTGTGTGTGTGTGTGTGTGTGTGTGTGTGTGTGTGTGTGTGTGTGTGTGTGTGTGTGTGTGTGTGTGTGTGTGAGACCTCTTGATAACGGCTTCCTGTGCAGCCAAACAAACGCTCTACATTCAGTCTCCTGCCCAAACATATCACCCCTTTCTCACTTTTTCTTCCAGAAGGCACCACTGGGTACGGACCCTGGGTGGGCTAGCGGAATGCATACCTTTTATGATAGCACTCTAGTCGCCTTTTAGGCTGCTAAACTTAGGAAGGCGATCCTATTTTAGCCGGGACGCTTGGCTCACCGCAGTTTTCGGGAAGTGCGCTTCACATTCTCACCAAGCTTCCCCTTTCTGATGGGCTTCGTGTGCGATGTAGGAACTTGGCTCTCATCCTCATGTAAGCTTCAGACTTCCTCGCTGCGATCACCGCCACTTTCTGCCGTTCCAGACACACCCCGCACCTGGTCGTTAGAGGAACATCTGATCACTTCAGTAGGAAGTGGTGCAACATCTGCAGCTTTGGGTTACTCGCTCTCTGTGGAAGCGACTGAGGACGTCACGCCTTAAGTTTCCTTAATCGTCTCGTCGTTACGTTACATTCCGTAGCTGATGCGGGTTTCCCATAGATGCAGAGGTACCCTATGAGGTCCTGCACCCTCGAGTCATATTCTACTGGATCTGTTCCAAACATTTTTCTTTTTATGGACGTATATAGATCATACCACTATAGGGTGCAGGCCTTCATGTTCTCCAGACCTGAATCCTATTGACCATTTTTGTAATGTACTGGAAAGACTGGGCAAACCGTCCAATGCCTCATGTTATACGTATTGAGCTGAAAGTTGCCCTGGAGCAAAGAGTGGCAGGGGATCACCCAAAAACTGCTGGGTAATCTGATCCTGCCCATGCCTCATCACTGTAAGTATGTTTTAGCCCTTTTGGGTGTCCATACACCCTGCTGAACAGTCAATGTGGGCGCACTCTCATTTGCGTGACCGAACAGTTTTCTTCGACTTTTCATTTGCTTTTCTGATCATCTTGCCTAACGACATGAAATTAAACGCTTCTTTTTTTTAAAAAATAAGCCTTTTTTAAATATCCCCTACTTTTTATGAGAAGAGGTTGTTGTTTTTTTTTGAGTTTTTTTTGGGGGCTTGTCTTTTTTTAGACTGTTTTTCATAGTCAAATCAGTCAGGGCCACTTCTCAGAATCCGTCGCCTCAGCAGATGAGATACTATTTGGGGGAAAGGTGTGACTGGTTTTGTGGGACAGACTGTACAGCTATGACTGACTCATCCACCGTCGTAACCCTTCCCTGTTTGAACCCGCTTATAAGGCTTGAGACCACAAAGGGTCCTGAGTCTCTGATTTTTCAATATTTATGGGGTGCATGTAGCACGGGGAGTTGATACTACACTCGACTAGGGTTGGACATCTTTCACATTTTACGGATTTCGGTGACATAGGAGGTAAGAAGCTTAATAAAATAAATAATTTCCACGTGGAGTAGAGGTGACATCAGCAGGAACTGAAAGAGGACTGCTTTGTTTGTTTATCACGCTGCCACATAAAAGACAGTCATTCCACTCTCAATGCTCACAGATTATAATTTTCACATCAGCTTACCGTCACGAATAAAGACTTTAAAAGATGTTTAATGTTTTATCTCTCTTTCTCTCTCTGTCCTGTCCTTGCTGTTCTCTCCATCCATCGTCCCTTCCTCCCTCCTCTGGATTAACGACGTCTCCATGATCTCCAAAGTAGCTGTAAGTATGAGGGGCTTCTCCACCCTTTGCTCCAGAGGTTGAAATCCTGTGGGCACTAACCCTCCGTCTCTGCTCTCTGCCCATAGCAACAGAAGAACCTGGACGGTTACGTGGGTTTCGCAAACCTCCCCAACCAAGTTTACCGAAAGTCTGTGAAGAGAGGCTTCGAATTCACGCTAATGGTTGTGGGTGAGTAGAGTTTTCAAGACCGACAGACTGGCTGTATGAAACAAAAGCGCACACACACACGCTTAAAAATTACCCCCATGTGCATCACAGACCCTGTTCCATCGATATTTGGTGGCAGGGTATCAGTAAGGTATCACGGTGTATCGCCTTATCGAAGTTTTACCCTTCCCTGTAGATGAGAATACAGAGAAGACTTGTGGGTTTTCTTGTTTTGTTTTGTTTTTGTAAGTTTGCATTTGATCCTAAATCTGATTTTGTCTATGATGGGGGCACCCCTGAGCAGGCCCATAACCCCGACCCCGTTGTCCTTCAGGCACAAGACCTCCTTGGTTCTTTAGGCCCTCCTGGATTCGGCCAAAAAGGGGATATTTAATTATATTTTTTGCCCCAGTGAGAGCGTCCCTAATAAAATAAATGCAGACAGATTTGTTTGGAAAGTGTAGCTGTCATGTGCTTTTCAAACCCGTCCCCTTTCGCTTAGCTTGTGGAAGTCCACCCACCCGGGAGAGGTTCACCACGCCCTGTTTTATTCTGACCACACAGTCCAGTTTCTGTTTATTTTTATAAGCTACCCTTGTTCTTATTCCTCTGCTCCATCAGAACGCTCTTGCTGATTCATAGCGGTCGTTTGGTTTTCGCTCAGCTCTGAGCTTGAGTTTTTTTGGGTGGGTTTTTGGCTGGGAGTAGGCCTGCCACAGCGTGTGGTGTGAATATGGCTGGTGGTTATTGGATTATGTGTCGATAAAGTGCAATAAATACCAAAGGTTTTGACTGATAAAGATTAAAAATCGGATCGGAAACGGTCGGGTCGTCCGTCCTCGTAGGACAACGTTCTAGGTTGCATTAAAAGGTTGTGTCCTGTTTATGACTTTAACCCCTGACCAAGAAAAAAAGGTGTAAAGTTACAGGGGCACACTGACCCCATAATAAACCCAAGCAAAGTGAAGTGTTTAGAATATGTGGACCTGGCAACCAGTTGAGTAACTGGTGTACAAGTCTGTGTTTATCGGATGACCTAATCTGATTTCTAGATCAGAGTACACCGTTTACTCGAATAATCGGATAACAGCAGAAACGATTTTTTTTTTTTCAAATCAGAGTTAAAAGCATAAGTCAGAGAAGCGACTCAAACACAGTAGGCTTATATACTGCAAAAAAAATCATTTAAATTGAAAAAAAGTTAATTTAATGTTAAAAAGTGAAGTTTACATCTCATCTTTGTGTGAGATTATTAACTGGAATCCAAATCCTTATCGGATAATCTCACTCCACATTACTCAATCTTTTTTTCGGCTTTTTTTTTTTTTATCGGCTTATTAAGTTATGTAAACACACTTATGGATTGCTTGCTTTTTCTCATGGAATCTGGCAACCCCAGGATAAAATGCTCGGGATTTAAAGGCAAAAGCCACAGTTTTTGTGAAAACATGAAGCCCATTTATGCCTTTTTGTCTGAGTTAATGAAGAATGTAATGACTTAATATTAAATAAAAAAACAATCCTTCCATATTGATGGATGATGGTCAGGTTTTTAAGTCCTAATGCTGTTTGTGAGCCGGTTCTGGGGAGATGTTTATCTTTTAAAGCATGGAAACATTTGACTTCTTCAGACGTAGATCAGGACCATGTGCGTGGGTCTAGGTTCTCCCCCTCACGCTCCCTCGATAGTTAATTCTCCGCTCCCTTCGCCGAGGAGCAGCGACATGCGACAGGGTTCATTCGAGGTGGAACATTGAGCAAAACCGAATAAATCAGCGGCTCCAGCTTTTAATAAAGCGGTCTGAGATGATGGAGCCATTTTGTGTGCGTGTGCACATCTGCAGGGTTCGATTTCATAAAGAAACTCCGAAAAATGCCGAAATGAATTTCACAGAGAGAGAGAGAGGGGTCAGAGATCTGTTCTTAAAACAAATGTGAGCCAGACCGCAGCACCCCCACCCTCTCTGGAATGTATGTGTGTTTCCTGTCATTCCATTCATTCTGCCCCGGCCAGTGTTGAGCAGCTGAAAGCTCGTAGCATGTCTAGAACCAAACGCTGCTTCGATAACACACTTGGCCCTCCTCCTAAAATATTTTCCCTTAACCTCATTCCCTTCAGCAATGATCCTGGAGGTACCGAAACCTCCCGAAAGTTTAGTGTACCGAAAGGAGTCGCCGCTGTGCCTCCTCCAGGTACAGAACCCAGGTTGGAACGTAGGGTGTAACGTAAACGCCAAGCCTCATGAGCTTTCAATTTTAGTTAATAAAGTCTTAAGTTGCTCAAAAAAGAACATGAAAATCAAATTGTGTGTGTAGGGTGTGTGTAGGGTGTGTGTAGGGTGTGTGTAGGGTGTGTGTAGGGTGTGTGTAGGGTGTGTGTAGGGTGTGTGGTGGGCGTGGGTGTAGGGTGTGTGTAGGGTGTGTGGTGGGCGTGGGTGTAGGGTGTGTGGTGGGCGTGGGTGTAGGGTGTGTAGGTGTGTGTGTAGGGGGTTGTGTGTAACATTGTATCCTGTTGTAGTTCATAGGTACAGGATGTTATGGATTTTCCATTCAGGTTTGGTATAATGTCTGTTTTCATATCTGATAAGATTAGGTTCGTTATGATTAAGGTAATTAATGCAATTAACCCTGGTATGACCTTTTTATTTATGATGGAGAGCAGAGTAAGAAGCACTGCATCTTTGTATTTAAGCTGCCAGAGTTAAATCCGTTTCTCCAGATTAGATGACGTGTAAGGAAACGGTGCCAAAAGTATTAGGACACCAGCCCTAACCCTTACCGTTTGCCACATTTCGAGCTCTGTTGTAGGTCCTTCAGGACAGTTACATCTGTTATGTTTAAACATGAAATAAATCTTTTAATGAGTTTGTTTAAACTCCTGTCACAGTCAGATCTCTCACTGTATAACAGAACCAAAATGTAACCTAAACTCTTTACTCTAACACATGACATGATCACAGGAGTGTTAGAACATCAGCATGTCATTTTCCTCCAGTAAAGAACACAGAGTTTAGTAATCGATTGAAATAGTTACAGCTTGTAAGAGTAAAGAGAAATAAATGACGTGGAACATGAACACAGTCGTTACAGATCGCCTCGGCATTATTTCTTCTCTATTAATTATTTAACTATTACTTAATCATTCTGCTTTATTCAGTAAATTTTTAAATCCCAGCTGCACCCAAACCTGGACTTGCTGCACTGCTGCTGCTCTTCTTCTCTAACTGCTCCCCCTGCTGGCTGAGGGTCTGCATAACCTCTCTCTCTTTATTTCTCTTTCTTTTTCTTCCTGAAGGAGGAAATCAGAGGAAAATCACCATTATAATAGAGGATCCTGTAGGAGGTTGTAGCTGCAGCACTCTCTCATATTTCTGCATGCTTCATCCCTCACTGCTTCTAATCTTTAGGTCATCCAGATTGGCTGATTTTCAGAATTATTGAATCAGTTCTATTTGTTTTACTGTTTGTTTATTTAAAGCTCAGTTCTGGATTCCTTACTGATTATGTATTAAATACATATTTCATTGTTGTGTTTTTAATTTTTTTGTCACTCATCACCCATACCTGTACTTGTACCTGTATCTGTATTCGTACTCGTACCCGTACCTGTACTCATATCCATACTCGTACCCTTACCTATACCCTTATCCATACCTGTGTTCAGGAACTGCATGCTTCTTTAATCCACTGCTGTAATAGGAGTAACGTTTTATGTGTGTGTGTGTGTGTGTGTGTGTGTGTACACAGAGTCGGTTACAGATGACAGTCGTTATGGCCCGTTCTCTCCTCAGAGCAGTAGCAGTAGCCACAGTTCCCTCTATATGGAGGCTGGTGAGTACACACTCCTAACACTCACTCACTCCCTGCACTAAAAATCATACTCTAGGCTCACTCTCTGCCACTCCCGCCCTTGCCAGCTATAGTGTGTGTGTGTGTGATTTGGGACTTGTCCAGCTGTACTATGTAGTGACGTGTTGTCCTGTAGGGGGCCTTCAGAGTGCTGTAGGATCAGATGGATTATTCAGGAAGCCGTCTGAAGGACAGAGTTTGATCAGTTACCTGTCAGAGCAGGATTTTGGGAGCTGTGCGGATCTGGAGAAGGTAAGAGGGTTTTTCAGGTTCTGTCTGTCCCTGTCCTCATGGGGTCCGGACCCTCACTGGGCCGTGTCCCAATCCCCTGCAGGAGAATGCCCACTTCAGTATCTCAGAGTCTCTGATCGCGGCCATCGAGCTGATGAAGTGTAAGATGAAGGCGGAGGAGGCGGAGGAGGACGGAGACAGCGACTGTGAGATCCAGCAGCTCAAACAGAAGATCCGTCTGCGCAGACAGCAGATCCGCCGCAACCGCCTTTATCCACCTAGCTCCACCCACCATTGTGAGTTACTTACTGCAACCTCACACTGACTCCGCCCACGTCATGCATCTCACTGTAGGGTTCACAGTCACTCCGCCTATGTTATGGTATCTCAATCTAAGGTTGAGACTCACTCCGCCCAAATCACGTATCTCACTGTAAGGTTCACACTGGCTCCGCCCTCATTGCTTCTGACCGTGCATCATTTCTATGTTCTGTGCTTTTCAGTGGCGCCCTCTACAGACAGTGGAGGATCAGTGCTGAGTTCCCAGGATTCCCTGCTGCACTCTGATTCTGGATCTGCTGATGACTTGGATGACTTTGAGTTTAGAGGTAAAATCTAATTGGCTCTCACGTTACAGTTCATACAATCAAAAGTGTGTAAGAAATGAAAACAAAGCTTGACGTGCCATAGTTGATTCGGATTTATTTCTATGATGATTTTTCAATCTAACAAAAGCAACATTATAATATTCTATTAGCTACTATACTGCTGACAAAAATTAGGGCAAAACGATATATCCCTAATAAAATATCCCCTCATTTTTGTGAGCAGTGTTATATCATACCCAAACGGAGCAAGTCAAGGGCGACAGTGGAAAGGAAAATAAATGTTATAAGGAAGAAATGTAAATGTTATAAACAAGACCCAAAAAAGGGACTTGACCCTGCTTGGGTTTAGATAATATAAATGTAATGGTTATAAGTTTGAGTCCTTATTTATGTTTTATATAACCATATTTTTAACCTGTTGAGCTCAGCAGCTGAAGGATTCAGGTTTATAAGAAATAAACAATGATGGGTTATGGGACCGTGTTTAGAACTCATAATGTTATGTATCCACAGCACTGACCCTTTATTAAATAAATATATAACCTACATTTATTTATTTCATTATTGCACTGTGTGTGTGTGTGTGTGTGTGTGTGTGTGTGTGTGTGTGTGTGTGTGTGTGTGTGGCCTCTGTATGCATCAGAACCTCTGACAAATCTTATTTGTTCTGATTTTAGATGCTGAAGTTCAACAGATGCCGAGCAGCAGATCCTTCATCAGCTCTGAGTCAGTGTAATTCTCTCTGTCTCTCTCTCTGAGTGCTATGGTATTATAATAACTAAGAGGAGTAGCGTAACAAAACATTTATTTAAAATGAAGCAAAAGCTGAGGGAGGGGTCGGTGAGCTGTTGTGAGGTGAGGGAGTGGTCGATGAGATGTAGTGATTGATTATCCCTGTGCAGTTTCCACTCATTCCTGCAGTCAAACAGCGCTGAGTCGGTGGCGATGGGTTTACTGCGACAGTTTGAGGGACTGCAGCTTCCTGCAGCATCAGAACTCGAGTGGCTTGTCCCAGAACATGATGCTCCTCAGAAGGCACGCACGCACGCACGCACGCACACCCACACACACGTAAATATATATATATATACATAGGCACACACACACACACCTCCAAACAAAATTGCAGTTTTATGTCTGAAGAGCACCATCTAGGGTCAATTATTTATTTATTTATTTATTTATATATATATATATATATATATATATGTGTGTGTGTGTGTGTGTGTGGGTGTGTGTGTGTGTGTGTGTGTGTAGTTGTTACCCATGCCCGATTCGGTGCCCATCTCCCCTGATGATGGTGAGCATGCTGATGTTTATAAGCTGCGTATTCGAGTGAGAGGGAATTTGGAGTGGGCTCCACCCAGACCTCAGATCATCTTTAACATCCATCCTGCACTCAAGTAAGTCACCATCACTCTGAAACTCCCTCTGAACCTGTTTTCAGCATTTGGATTGGATCAGACATGTATCTGATCTAATACAGGGCTGTTCTGTAAGCCGGAGAAGTTTCGGGTCAGGACCCGGTGCTTAAGGCCTGCTCTTATTAGATGATGATGGCATTAAACAATGATTCAGAACTGGTCCCTGTTTCAGAGTCGCTACTGGTAGATCCTCAGATATAACATTATAGCGCTGCTCATAAGTTTGTGAACCCTTTAGAATGTAAAAATAGATTATCAGAACTTAATTTGGCACAGGAGATATTTTAAAACTTGGACTCTTGTTTGTTTGTTTAGTCTCTTCAGTGTAACATATGATTGTGGAGTTCTACAGGAGGAACTGGATTAATATTATGGGATATTATAAACATTACGATTGAAATACATTACATCACACAGAGAACAGGGACATAGGAGAGTAAAAGAACATTTTCTTATTACTTATTAAAAGATTAAGTTTATCTTTAAATTAACCATTGGTGGCAAAAAACGGACATATTTGTACCCTTATTATTATTATTATTATTATTGTTATTATTTCTTGTTGTAGTTATAAATGTGTGCGTGTGTGTGGTTTCAGGAGGAAGGTGGTTGTGGCTAAACAGAATTACCGGTGTGCAGGATGTGGTACTCGTATTGATCCAGGTATCAGCACTATTATATAATTAATCGCTTACATTAATCACAGCATTAATACCTTAGCTTCTGTCCACTTTATATATGCATATATACAGATTATTAATCAGCTCTGTGTGTGTGTGTGTGTGTGTGTGTGTGTGTGTGTGTGTGTGTGTGTGTGTGTGTGTGTGTGTGTG
>JAUZST010055650.1:0-24010 GCA_034779995.1 Parotocinclus haroldoi | reverse complement strand
TGGTGTGTGCATGTGTTTAGTCTGTATCAGGTAACAAGTGCTGCTGAAGTTTTTAAACACATCATGGTCACTGCTGAATTAAAAATGGTAAATTGGCCAAAGTTTTCCAGCCAACAGCATCATGTAGTCAGACCTTTTGAGAACAGAGTAGAGTCATAATTGCCATAAATCGGTATGTGAAGGCAGATGACCGTTTCAAATATTTAAATTCAACACATTACTTAAAAGCACCAATGGCAAAGCAAAACAGGGTTAAATCATTCCAGAGTTCAAAACCAGAACTATGGAGTATTCGGTCATAAAATATATGAATATATATCTGACCAGTTTGTAGTGTCCATAATGAGAGCTGAAGAGCAGGGTGAAGAAAGGAAGCAGGGTTTGGGAACAGGAAAGTGAAATCTAATAAACTGGGTTTAAATAACCAAACTGACAAAAAAAAAGTGTGCCGGTGTGCTAAATCAGGAAGTTATGAGATGGTAATGGAGTGCATAAGATGGGAGTGTCATGGCTGGGAAATATAGTGCAGACATATTTAAACATAGAATAAAATGAATCAGATAAGACTTTAAAAGTTAAACTGCTGAAGCATCAGATGACTGAGTAGATCCGATTTACTGAGAGAATGAGAGGGTTATGACTAATTCAGAAGGAAAGGGGATGGAGCAAAGGAGGGTGAAGAGGAGAGGTGGAGATTAACAAATAGATTATCTGCCAACTCATATTCTGCTGTGTTAGGAGGAGGAGCAGCTAAAAGCTGCAATTTAGGTACCACTTACCATGCCTGATCAATCAGTTATAATCATGTCCAGTTTTCAAGACTGGACAAAATCAATTGGGGTCAAATTAACAGATGGAGTTTAGCCAGCTGTGTGTGTAAGGAGGTGGCATAACTCTGTTGTTGCAATAGAACGGCCCAATTGAGCTGATGGTAGCAGTTAAACCACTAATGACAGATATACACCTGAATCCCAGACCAGACAGAAACAAATAAGGGTTTTCTAGAGTGATTAACCTGATTCATAAACAACCACAATCTATAGGTGCTGTATATGGTTTTCCTTTCAAATAAATTTTTAATAATAAAAAAATAACAAATGATTATCATCCCATCCTATGAATATGTGATGAATACTAGGCCATGGCCACCCATCTGCCATAACAAGAAATAGCAGGTGCAGCAATGTTGCAGAGATTCAAGTTTCACGTGAGTCCACACTTCAGGTGAGAAAGGAACTCTTTCGGTGATGGTGAAATCATGGTTCGGGCTGGCATCAACATTGGTGGTCATAACGAGCTCCACGTCATCAGAAATGGATCGCTAGCTGCTGTCAGAAGATGAGGTCCTGCACCCTGTAGTGGTACCCTGTGCTGGAGCAGTTGAAAACAACTTTCTTTTCATGGATGATAATGCGAAGCCCCACAGTGCTCATTTAATCAACAACATGCCTTAGAAGGAAGGAATTGAACAGATGGACTGGCCTTCACATTCTCTAGACCTGAATCACATTGAATATGCTTGGGTTGTAGGGGGAAAGGCTTCTGGCAAACTGTCCAATGCCTCCCATAACATTTATTGAGCTTGAAGTTGCCTTGGAGAAAAAGTGGCAAAGAATCCCACAAGAACTGCTGAATAATCAGATCCTGTTGATGCCCCAGTCAGTGTGATTTGTCTTAGGTGACCATATACCCTACTGAAAAGTAATGTGTGGCATTCGCCTGTCACCTGATATTTAATCACGATAATTGAGTTTGCATCTTATTTGCATAATTAAATAACTTTCTTTAATTTTTTATTTGCTTTTCAGGCTATCTTGTTTAATGAAAGAAAATCAAATGCTTTTAAAATCACTTCATATTCATTTTGAAATATCCCCTAAAGTGTATGTGTGCAGTGTATATATGTTTTTTTTTTAATTCATAATGAAAATGAAGAAATTTGCATCAATTGTTCATACCTGTTTGCAATTTAGCAATGTGTGTATGTGTGAATGTGTTCCTACATTCTGCTTCAACCTTTTTTCCCACATCCATTTCTCCGCTTTGACCTACTTTAACTATTTCAAACTAGAGTAAACCAAGTTTTGTGGAAAACATATCTCTCTCCCACACACACATGCACACACACACGTATAAAGGGAGCATCAAATGTGCATCACATGTTTAGGAAATTTCTATGCAAGCTGTCGTCAGAAGCAAGAAGAATTGTTCAAATTTAAGTTAATATCTTGTGTAAAATCGGGGGCATTGTGGTTTAGGGGTTAGCACTGTCACCTCATGGCTTCAGAAATCCTCAATTTGATTTTTAGCTCATCTGTATTGTTTATTTTCCTCATTACATTTGCGTTTTCTTCACGTGCTCCCGTTTCCTCCCAGTTCTGAACACATGCATTAGGTCAGACCTCTCCATTATGCCCCAGTTTGATTGAGAGTGTGCGTGTGTGTGTGTGTGTGTGTGTGTGTGTGTGTGTGTGTGTGTGTGTGTGTGTGTGTGCTTAAGTGTACAAAGACAGACTGAAGCCCTGTTTAGAGTTGGTTCCTGACTTGGGCCCTGCTGGTAGGTACCAATTCCTCTCGACCAAAATTAAATTGGATTAAATGACTATGTACATGAAATCAAACGAATTAATGTAATGTGCTAAAATTAAAGTGCTTTTCTAACCAATCAATTTTCTGATGAGCTAATCAATCACTCGCTCATGACCGTCTCCATCATCTGCATCGTTACACCAGGGAATTAAACCTTATGGGAATTGTAAAATGCATTACCCTGTGGAAAATGTAAAGACGCTGAAGATCTTGTCCAGTACTTCTACTACTGAGGCCTTTTGCTGTCTAGGTCTATTCTGTTTAGATTGTTATGCTACCATTTTTATGTTTTGAACGCTTGCCTGAAGAGGCTAGAGGCATACATAAAAATGAATACATAAACATTTAAGGTTCTGATCTCTGGACCAAGAATATCCAGGGTACTAATCCCATCTAACCTAACCTGCCACTGTTGGGTAACAAGTAAGACAGACAAGGTTCAGGTGATCAACAAACAGTTTTCAAAGGGAAAAAGGCAAAATCAGTTCATTAAAGTAATGCAATCGGTAACCAGTATATCAAACAAGTAAAGCTCAGTATGGCTCACAAGGATATCTGGAATTACTTTGTTTAGTCCGTGGATGTTCGGGGTTTAAATCCAAAAGGACTACATTCTTACTACATTCCAGCAGCAGGTGAACCTGAACTTCCATCAGTACTCAGGAGACAGTGTTTTTTGTACGCTTCTGAGATGGCGTTCGGAAGATGGCACTCGTATGTGCTTGGCTAATTTTCTGTCCGGTCGTGCAAGTGTGTTCTGTAAATATTGATTGGAGTATGTCATTAAATGGCAGTGATCTACACAAATATACAAATCTGGCTGTACATCACTGTACACAGATGTACAGTTTGAAGTTTGAACTCTGCTTAATACAGAACAGCCTACTGAGAACAATGAATTTATACAGTTGGAGCATTCTACCATAATTGCCCTTTAAGTGCGCCACAGGGAAGCAAGTGTTACCAGATTCATACATTAATCTGCACACATCACCAACATTCCTCTGAGTCTTCCTAAAAGTACTCTCCACACCAACCTTACATGACCATTAATTCTTAAACACTCAATATGGAGCAATGGAACAGCTGCAGTTGGATTCATATGATCACACTCCACCCTCTACATTACTATCCAGACCTCCGTCTGCAAGAATCCTTGTTTTCTGATTATTTGAATTTCTAATAAGATTGGATGTGAGTTGTATGACCTTGCCTACGCTAAGGCATTTTAATGCAATTGAAAAATCTGGAGCTAAGATCAAAACATATGAAGCTGGAAAGGTCCATGGGTATTGACATGTGGGACATACTTTTAAGTGTTCTGTATTTTAATCTACTCCATGTGCTTCTGCATTGAGAATGCTTCACAGTTAAATATATTCAAGCATATGTATGCTCTCACTTTTATACACTTAAGCTATTAATTTTACATTGATTAAAATAGAGTGCACCATCTTTCAGCTCTGTGATGTATTAATTAATACATTAAATATAATATATGGGCAAAAGTATCGAAACACACCTCATAATTATTGAATTTAAACATTTCATTCAGTCCAATGTCAGAGGTGTATAAAATCTATCACATAGAAAAATTGTGCACCAGTAACTTCATGGCTTGGGTTTCCATGGCTGAGCAGTTGCATGCAAGCTAATACAACAACACCAAGCACTAAGCAATCTAAGCATAAAATGAAGTGGTAAAATGTAAACCGTCACTGGACTCGGGAGCAATTTAAATGTGTTCATGCATCTCTATCTAGAAGTATGATGGACAAGTCCGGATTAGGTTAAGGCCAGAAGAACGTTATGTGTCTGATTGCATTGTACCAGCTGTAAAATTTGGTGGAGGAGAGAGAATGTCATGGGGTTGTTTTTCAGGGTTTGATTGATTTTGGATTCATCCAACTTTGTGGACAAAGGTCATTTTCTGTGCCCCAAGAAACAAAACAAGGTTCATAAAGGCATTATGTATGGAAGAACTTGACTTCCCACACACACTATCCAAAATCTTGTAGAAATTCTTCCCAAAAGAGTGTAATGAAAGCTCATGTGGGGGTAATAACTCCCAATATTTTATCATTAAAAAATCAAAACCATGGTACTCATAACTACATCAATAACTACAGAAATCTGTAATTTAAATGAATAAAGTTTCATCTACATACCCCTACATCTATAGCTCTATTTATGAATCTGTAGAACTAAAGTTGCAATTCTGAGAACCACTTTACAAGTATGGAAATATGGAGAAAGCTTCTCTTCTGAAAGAATGTGCACCAATGGCATATATGTCTGTTGTGTTACCTGAACAAACCTTTTTATGTATTTATGACATCACACCATTTAGACACGTATACCACACTTAGTCAGCACCCAGTCATGATAAAATAAATAAATGAATAAAAACTGTTAAAAAAGGAACAGGCATATGCCATCCAAGATCCATATAATTTGCTTTCACAGATTTCATTTTGTGGAATCACACTATGTCAGCTTTGGCAGGCTGCAAGCTCTCTAAGGCACTGCTTGTTTTTAATTAATTAATGTTTTACAGGAAGGATGATAATTTACTATTCCAATGCAGTATCCCCAAGCAATATTTGCCTGATGGTGATAATGTATATGTTATGTTAATCCTGGTCAGAATTATAGTACAATGGAAAAGACGTTGTCATTATAAACCCTGCTTCTCTTTACCTTTAAACCAATTAACATTTAGTTTGAACCTCCTAAAATTTGGTATAAATGATGAAGCTGCTTGAGTGAAAGAAGAAATCTTCAGATTTCAACACGCTCAGTCACCTGGCAATTGCCACTACCAAATTATGGACCACATGAGAGTTTGTGTGTCAGTTGTTTGGATTTCACTCACTAGACAAATAGCACTGAGTCATTTTGAGACATGCTGGGATGCACAGGCTTCACTGGTATTTGATGGTCAGCTAGTGGTGATGATTTTACAAAAAAAAATCACAGTGATTATTTGACAATGCACTTCTTTGTTCCACGTTAACAAATGCTAATACTATGACTGGTCAACCATCAAAGAAGCAGCAGCTCATACTGTAACTAGCTGTGAATCAGTCAGTTGGGAATTAGTCTTTCAATGCAGTGAGTCTTACAATGTCTTTACAACATTTACAATTTACAAAGATCAAATAACAAGATGTAGTATTACATAACAGTTTCATATTAAGCAATGCAACTAATTGCAGCATCACTGCAGATATATAGGCAGCACTCTGCAATGGCTGGCCCATGAAATTAAGTGACCTCATGCATGTATGTGACAATAATCGATCAGCATATGACATGTACATATACTGTTCATATATAACAACCTCTATTTCCATGCACTTCCCCTATTTTAAAAATCACTAGTCACTGGTAAATCCAGCAACCCAATTCCAACAGAAATACCATCACTTGTCAGGGCATTAAGTCTGGGCACAAATCTGTCTAAACCTACCAGGTTTTAATAATACAGGATTTGGCAGAATGACAAATTTGATATGCACTGAAGCTTGACCTTAAAACCTGGATCTTGGAATACATATTATGTTTAATCCAAAATCTCACCCATAACACCCATAAAATATATTAACAAGGACTTGAGTAAAAACCAAGACATGCTTTTAAGGTGTAAGAACAAACAGGGTAGAAAAATGTTTCGGCATTCTGTGGCTTTGTACACTGGAATTCATTTAAATATCTGTTTTACATACATTTTATATTTAGTTAGGAAAAAACTTAATTGTATATAAGATCAGAAATTATTCAACACAAATGTGTAAAAACCAAGTGTCCCACAATATGACTTTGACCATGACTGTGGATCAACCAATAGCAGGAAGATGCCATCCACAGTATCCTTCAGAATTTCTCTCACTCACTTTTTTATACCAAATTAACCCCTTTCAAAGTCACAGATAGTTAACCAGATCGTATACAGAGTGCAAGTCCATCATAGGGATGGCAGTGCAACTCCATTTTTTGTCACCTTTCATTAACATTCTCTAACAAGGGTGCCAACTGTATGTAGGCCTGCTTTCATGTTATTCATAGAGAATATGATTTTTTAAGTTGCATAGTGTTTATTAGATTTTTTGATAAGAGCTAGTTGGGAGCTTTCACATGACACATGAACAAGTCCACTTTTTGTAGTTTGACCGTTTTAGGACGCAATTATATCCAGCATACCTTCAATAAATTCCTGTTTTGTCATGAAACTGGATTAAATAGTGCTAGCTATACACAAACTAATACAAACAGATTTTTACTATGAAAATAATTAGGATGACATGCTCACTGTGTAATAAAACAATATAAATCATAGTTCTAAGATTAAGTCTAAGTATGAAGCCATCTCTTACCTGCCATGCACTTTGATATCTGAAATAGCATAGAAGTATCTGGACAGGTTGCTATCATCCACCATGGTGGCCCCTGTGGCAGGTCGTAAGAGCCTTATGCGTAGGTCTGTGATTGTAAAGAAGTCTCTCAGGTTCCTGGTTGTATCCAGTTGGCCATAAAGTGAGGCCATATTGTGGAGCCGAGGTCCGGCAAACAAGGCAAAGCGGTCCTTGATTTCAAAACGCACAGTCTTGTCATACTTCCAGACATAGCCACGAGAGTACTCCTCTGTGCAAATAATGTCCAGAAGTGTTACTTGTGTCAGGTCTTGTGCTGTCTTGGGTTCCATGGTGAAGGCGTCCAAGCAGTCAGTGGCATAGAACTGATAAGGCAGCCATGTCTTTCCATAATCCAGTGATTTCTCCAGCACCATCTGCTCAGGACGGCCTGATTCGAATGTGATGACAATATCATCTGTCAGTTCAATGGTCTTGTTCCAGGATAAAATGATGTTTACTGTCAAAGGTTTAGGATACTTCCTCCAAGTTGTTGACTGCCAGAAGGTGGTGGGGTTGCGACCCTCAAAGTCAAACATGAGTTCTGGAGGGTGGGCAAGTTCCTCTGCAGATGCATCACACTCGTTGTTGCACATGTATGGATTTTCCTGGACCAAAAACAATGAAAATATAAGTGAGAGAGGTGCTACGTTTTTAAACATCAAGAAGAAAGGTTATGATTTGATCCATCTCCTTCACTACCATTTGTATATTCATATTTTTAAATAAAAGGATCACTGAACATACAAAGAGACAGTCTTTTTACATCTTCTGCTAATGGGTTAAGAGAAGCACTGTGATGTTGATGAAATTGAAGATAATGTTCTGTGTGATAACATCCAACACTCATAGTTGCTTCTTTTTATAGCCACAGTATGCTTCATCTGCTATCATTTCAGTGCATATTAAATGTTAGTTGAGGCATGCTTAAAATATCACAACTAATCTTAAAAGGCCCCATACTGTAATTGCTTTAAAAGCTAAGAAATTGTCTGGACAAATATATCATCCTGTGAAGTGAAATTATAAACAGTTCAGGAGGGTTAAACTGGGAGCAATAACAGTGGCATTAGTTTTGTCATTTATGAGCTTTGACTGAAGTGTGTGCAAACAGAGGAAATAGACTGTGTAGTAGTATAGACTAAGGCAGTAAAATCTCCCACAGGTCTCACAAGATTGGAGAACAACTATACAGGCAATACAAGCTCTCTGAATAGTGCCTCTGCTGCTGGATTTGCATTAGGATAAATTTATACCGCTTTAACACTCACCAATTCTTGTTTTTATGGCATGCTTAGAACTCACATCAGCCAATGAAAACTAAAGGCAGTCAGGCAGTTTAGCGTTTTATCACACACATATTCAGTGCATAACATGTGCCTTTGGCTGTTGCACAATCAACTATTATCCTATACATAAGCTTTTTAATAAAAAGGTGATACCTAAGGAGCATAAATGGCTAGCACAATAGAGAGAAGGTAACCACAAGAGAAAAGCAGCATGTGAACTGATCTATAAGGGCATGAATAATCTAAAGGTCGGAATAATAGGTTCTGAGTAACAGTACTCTACAGCAATCATAATTTGGCCTTGATCCAGCAAAGCAAGTAAAAAATTATACTGTTCAATGTCAAAGGGAATACTCAAGAATTCTTAAGAATGCTCAACAATTTTTGCTATAAACACCAACAATGTCCTGACACTGAATGCTACAGACTCTATGTTTTACAGTCTGACCAAGATTGGCACCAGAATGATAAGGGTGTGTACAGGTAGAATGACTGTAGTGTGTGGAAATTGAACTACATTTCAAATATCATATCAGTGTTTTTTCTTTTCTATCTTTTTTTAAGAAACCCAAACTCCAAATTATCAGGACAAAAGTGGATAGCAGTTGTGTGTTTCTGTGTGAATCCAACATGCAGGATGAAAGAATAAGAGAAATAACAACACAACTGTACTAGAGGGGAAAAAACAAGTGTTGCTGCCAATCAGCTTTTTTAAAGCTGAGGTGACAATAGGATTGTTTGCACACCTTCTAAAATACCAATAGGAATGACATTGTCTATGTTATTATCCAGTACATAATCCTGTAACTAATATACAGTAAATCCCCCTGTGTTATTAATTAAATTTTAGCTTATATGCCATCTCTGCAATTCACCAATGTCCAAATCACATTGCATGAGGACAATTGTTTGTTTCTACGGAAAGAGAGGCTACTGGATGATCATCATGCAGAGCTGATGGACCCTGCACTTAGGTGTTCTGTGAGAATAGGTGTTGGAGTCCCTGTGACCCTGACCAGGAAGAAAAGGGGGGTTTTCCATGTGATATAGACAGTAAAAATATATGCACAAACATTATTTTGGTAGATGCTATGCACACTGGTGTAAATACCATTACCATACTATTTGTTCTAGTTGTACATAGTCGCATCACACAATTTTGCACCACCTGTAAATAAAAATACACAATAAGATGTTTTTGTTTTGTCATTTGATCTTTGTCATTCAACAACATTTCCTCTAACAATAACTATACACTAACTATTATCACGAGTTACTAGGCATGGTTAGTGCAAATCGCCAGGCTGCATGGTTGGTGCTATTTCAGCTTAGTACAAATAGACACTCTTTATTGTTTTAGTAAATTTATGGTATTTTTTTGTAAAAACAAATGGTATTCTCCCCCTTTATTGTAAAGACAGTGTAGACCAAGCTGGCATGCCACACGTTTGAAGCATGAAGCATGTTATCCCAGCATGATTTCACAATATTTGTGTATTGTTAATAACTGTTTGACTCTGTATTTAAGTGCCTCTATATGCCAGATGACTGTGAACGAAAGTCCTTTAAACCAGCACTCAATACTTATTGTTTTATTATACCGGTTGTGAAATGAATAATTAACATTCCCTACAAAATCAAGTGCATACCTATACTCTTTGTGGATGTATAAGGGAAATTTGGGGGACTTTTCATATCTCGTCATTGTGTGAATGTGTATGTCGTGTGTAAGCAGAGCTGTATGCAGTAATTTAAAAGGAGTTACTGGTAACACATTACACATCCCATAATTTCATTATCTAGAGTTGTCAGTAGTTTACCAAAATAACACACAAAGGTCTCTGTTAGTGTGGTTAAATCAATGAACACTCATTAGAGTAAATGAGATTGCCACTGCCAGAGTCAGGGTCAGTAATTAGTTGCGATGGATGTGTTAATGCTAATCAGATGAACAGTATGGATTTTCACAGACAAATGCAGATGACAAAAGAGTTGGTGCTAATGACAGGCTGAAAGGGATGTGAGATGACTAAACTGAGAGAGTGATGATATAATACAGGCCAGGAGAGGAAAGATGCAAAAAGTGTTACATTTTCATCACTTACTGCTGATAGAGAATGCAGATCCCATCACCTTTTCACACCTAATTGTGTTTATGCTTATGTTTATATGGATAACATTGCCATTTTGCATACAAAACTGAAATATGTCCTTTACAAGTATGCAGACTTTTGGCTGTGGCACTCCAAATTGAGGTCATGTGCTTCTGCTTTGCTTTAATTACCATTGAGATGTTTTTAGACTTGATTACAGGTAACTGGTAGCAGACTGAACAAAATAAACATTGTTTATAAGGGCAGAAAGCTGTGTAAGTAAGGTCCCACTATTTATGCTTCATATCAAAATGACAGATAAGCTGTGAAATTCAAGTAACTCTCTGTATACCTCTGAAATAATTTTAGAGACATAAATCCAGTGAAAGGTATAAAACCATTTCTAAAGTTTATATTGTTTCCAGGAGCACAGTGGCCTCCATGTACACTCAGGTGATTTTTTACCCTGACTTGACTTCATTTCTTCCTGAGATAAGCAGAAATCAACAAATATCTGATCGATGAAAGGAAACTAGAAGAACTTAATAATTCAAACAGATACAAAAATGTGTGAGATGTTTTTTCTGGGTTTTTTCCTGGTAAACAGCTAACATTAATGTTAAAATTATACTATTCTCTATGTCACAAACTATGTTGTAACTATGTTGCATTGCTGTGCCCTCAAAGTAACTCAACACACAGCCATTAATGTCTAAAGTGTCAATATTTAGTGATATTTTCCAGCGCTGCCTTACTCTGTTGGGCATGGAGTGCACTAGAGCTTCACAGTCTGCCCCTGGAATCCTCTTCCAATCCTCCATGGTGACATCATTGAGCTAGTGGATATTAGAGACCTTGTAATGCTCTGCAGATGCTCAATAGGGTTTAGATCTGGAGACATGCTTGACCTTTTACCCTCTTTTTCTTTAGTAAGGCGGAGATTGCCTTGGAGGTGTGTTTGTGGGTTGTAATGATGTTGCAATACTGCCCCGCAACCCAGTTTCTGAATGGAAGGAATCGTGGTCTGCTTCAGTATGTCACAGTGCATGTTGGAATTCATGGTTCCCTTAATGAACTGTAGCTCTCCACAGCCAGCAGCGCTCTTACAGCCCTAAACCATCACCATGCCTGATTGTAGGCAAGATACATTTGTCTTTATAATCCTCACCTGGTTACCACTACACATGCTTGATACCATCTGAACTAAACAAGTTTATCTTTGTCTCATCGGCCCACAGGACATAGTTTCAGTAATCCATGTCTTTAGTCTTATTGTCTTCATCAAACTGTTTACAGGCTTTATTGTCCATCATCTTTAAAAGAGGCTTCCTTCTGAAACAACAGCCATGCAGACCAGTTTGATACAATATGTGGTGTATGATCTGAGCATGGCATGCTAACCTTCCATACCCTTAACCTCTGCAGCAATGCTGGATGCACTCTTATGTCTATTTTCAAAAGTCAATCTCTGGATATGATGCAGAGCATGTGCACTCAACTTCTTTGGTTGACCATGGTGAGGCCTGTTCTGAGTAGAACCTGTCCATCTGTATGGTCTTGGCCACTGTGCTGCAGCTCACTTTTAGGGTTTTCATATTGCTACGGTCATCTTTATGTAGAGCAACACTTATTCTCTTATTCACTTATTCTCAGCGAGTTCTTTGCCATGAGGTCTCATGTTGAAATTTGTTAACACTATGAGTTTTAGAGTAATAATACCAAATTTAACATAACTGGTCACAATTCACACCTGAGACTTTGTAACACTAACACATGATACCGAAGAGGAAAAATGACTAACTAGACTATAGGGGTGTATTCAAGTTTGTGAGGTACTATAAGATCTAAACTGTTAATGCTATAGCTAGCTGGCTATGTTCAAAGCATATATGTAAGTTAACCACTATTTGTTTAGTCAAGCATTCAGTCTGTAGTTCTGGTTCCAGTTTTAGTCCTTCATTTGTTAATGGAAACAAAGATCATGTCTAATTAATTTCCTCTTTTTCAAGGTTCTTCCTGCTATGGGAGATGATATCAGCCATGCCGAAGATTCTCCCTCTCCCATCTCTTCATATATTTAATACATTTTGAAAGATTTTTTTATAGAATGTTAATAATGTTTATTACCCAAATGCAGATGGGTTTCCCTTCTGAGTCTGGTTCCTCTCAAGGTTTCTTCCTCTTAATCTCAGGGAGTTTTTCCTTTCCACTGCCGCAATTGGCTTGATCATTAGGGAGAAGCAATCAATTTGTGACACTTGTTTATACATTAATTTAAAACTGCTTTGTGACAATATCTATTGTAAAAAGTGCTATATAAGTCTAATTGAATTGAACTGAATTGAAGCTTTGAAGCTTGCCTGTAAACAAGGGCAGATTCCCACTGCTCCATACTTTGGCAGTGTATGTACTGTTGTTCTCACATCCTTCATGCCAGTAGAGAATGTGTTTAGCAAAGGTGGCCATATGGTAAGACCCCATTGTGCATGTTTAAGCCTTAAAATTGTCAGAGCGCTTGTGTTACAAACATAATGGCCTTTTTTAGAATGCTTCTTTGCTACCTGTTTTCTTGTTTTTACATTGTTGTGCTTCTTAATGTAAATGTAGAATTAAAAAAACACATTTAAATATGTTGAGCTTTTGCACATCTTATGTTTTATGTTCAGTAATTGTTTAAATGTCTATTCACAAATCTCACAAAGACTCATGCTTTTAAATTTAATTCACACTTTTTCTAGTATCAGCCTTTACTTAGATTTGGCCCTGTTATGGTCTCATTCTCTTCTGGAATTTAAAGGTCTTTAGGGGGTATGCAAAGAAACTCTCTAAGCACTATGTCTGTAAACACTGGGCACTGCTCATTATCTGGCTAGCACCATCCCTACAGAGAAGAACTGTAATCGCAGCATCATGCTATAAGTGTGCTTCTCAGTGACAGGGTTCGGTATCTTGGTGAGATTGAGGGAAAATATAATGAAGTAATAAAGAGAGATCCTTAAAGACAATCTGCTCTAGCAAGCCCTAAACTGCTCAGCTCAGCTGTAAATTGTTCTGAATACAGATTTGTTGTTATTTTACGGAGCTATGTTTTTACTAATGTGATTGGATCCATTTCAAATGACAGACAGATATAGAGTAGAAAGAGATAAACTGGTAGAAATGAGGCCAAGACAGAGCAGTAGTGACAAATAAGAGTAAAAAACAGAGCAAATGGTAAAAGAAACAAGAACAAGAACAAAGGAAGAAAAGTTCTAAAACATTTTTTTATTCTTTAAACGATCAGAAATAGAAAGATGTGTTGCTCATAAACTCTGCCAGCTGTTGTGATCCTCAGCATGTCATGCCCATTAGAAAAATTCGGGGTAATTTCCCCGGTGGACTGGGATCATGACGGCACCATCAATCACATGTTCTCGTTCTCTCTCTCTCTTTCTCTCTCTCTATCTTTCTCTCTCTCTCTCATTCACTCTCTTTCACTTACACACACAAACATGTGTCTTATAATCTTATATAGATATTATATGTAAGTGTGAAATATATTTCATTTTTGATTAAAGTGTAAAATAAAAAAATAAATACATCCTACTGTATACAATGCAGAAAGCTCTACATGGTCTGGCCCCACATTATCTGAGTGACCTCTTGGAGCCTTACAATCTACAATCTTACAAAAGCTTGTTTCGCAAGGTGCAGGACTACTTTTAGTTCCTAGCAAAGATTTCTCGTACATGGTCCTACATATGAAATAAACTCCTCATGGGATCCAGACACTCTTTCAATTATATCTATGCTAAAAACAAAATTTCTTTACCGCAGGCTTTTGTTTAGACTAAGATGCATGGCTCGGGTTACAAGTGCCAGAGTCTGGATTTTTTGTCTGGCCTGCCTGCCTTGTCACACCCCGAGAGTGTCTGGTGGGCGGTCTGGCTGGGCTGGGCATCGGTCCTCTTGATCTTGACTTGTGCATCCTTGCATGCAGAGCTAGGGCTTCGTAGTCAAGTGATTTATGGTGATCTGGAATTTTGGGTTGCTGTTTTCTCTCCTTTTTGCACGATTGTTTGTTTGTCTCAAGTGATCCCTTTTTTTCTATGTTACCTTCTGGTTCTCCTTTTTCTAGCTATGCTGTTATAGTTAATGCTGTCAGAATGTCATGCTGCACATTACATTAATGATTGTTAATAGTCTTTGTGCTCTTAATTAATAACTAACTACATTTTCTCTTTTCTCTCTGAGCTTGTGTTCTGGCACCAGTTGTAGCCCTACACACTCCTCTTCAGCTCCACTTAAATACAGTTGCATCCGGTTAATTGGACCACATCAGCACACGATCGTTTTGGTCTTAATAACCAGTTTATCGGACGGGACATGCTATAATTTATGTAACATATTCATTGTTTATTAAACCTTTATTGTGCGATATACACAGATACCGAACGTACAAACTACTGTTGCTTACAAACTTTGTTCATTGAAAAATACATTTGCAAACAAGTTTTTCGGAATTATATCATCATTTAGCAGACGCCCTTATCCAGAGCGACTCAAAACTCATACAGTCTTACAATTCAGGCAATGGTGGGTTAAGGGCCTTGCCCGGGAACTGTGGCAGTTTTGGCAGAGGTGGGATTTGAACCCTGGACCATCAGATCCAGAATCCAGTACCTTAATCGCTAGACTACCACAGCCCCTACAACACAATGTATAGGTACTCAACACGTGACGCATAATACTGTGAAAAAAAAAGTTCTTACTAAATTCCAGTCAACTTAGCCAGAACTTAGCCAGTGTGATCTGATGCATTCTCTTGACAGACTGCACTTGTACAAAATCAAGAAAGTGGTGGGTGTGTTCACCTCTTGCTGGTTTTGCTCTTGTCAACACAACCTTTCAGATTTCCTGACCTAAAAACATCAATTCTCCGGGGGATCCCAAAAATCCTCCCATATCTCGATGAACGGCTTTGCATCTGCTCTAAGTGACGACTTAGGGCTTCTTTTTCTTATTCGCTCTTACGTTCTTTGGTCTGATTAAACAGAATTTTGGTGCAAATAAGCGAATAACATGACATGTATATAATAGGATTTGTTTCGGTACTTTAGGATTCGGTCTGAATAAGCGGCTGGTCCCATTACCGGTGGTCCAATTAATCGGATTCGACTGTATATATTTTCCTAGTATCATTTGCAAGTGTTCAGGACCAGGATTAGTGTGTGCAAATCATGAGATAACATTACATAATGCTTAATTAGCCTGAATAGAGCACAAACTTAATCCAACTATGCATGCCAAACACATAACGTCTAAAAATGAGAAAATTAAGCAAATAATCATAGAACTTTAAAGTAAAAATCAGGGCACCGTGAATGTAGTTTGCATTTCTTAATAATAAAAATACAACACACATCCTACATAAATTATTCCATTAACCCATAACACTTTTATAATTTAAAGATTAAAAATGTGTTGGCATATATTTGTGTTTTAATGTGCAAAACTCAAACATACACAACAAACAGTCCTTACATGCAGAAGAGCCTTACATCAGAGTTGCTTGTCAGGCTTCACATTTCAGGCTGAGGCTGATGGTTGGAGTGTGTCTGAGATGAAAAATAGATCAATATCAATTTCTGTGAAAGGGAATTACTATGCATCAGCTTGGGTGTTTTGCCTGTAAAATCCACTGTGTAATTGTCTCAGTGCTCAGAGAAAAGTGTGAAGAATGATCCTCCTCTTCTTCCCATTAGTTTAAAATGTGTGTGATCAGAGTGAAGAGAGGCAATACAACAAACAAGAAGACAACAACCATCAATCTGTGCATAATAAAAATGTACTTGACAGTACACCATTGGACGTTTTACTGTCATCTGCTACTTGAAGGTTGTTACACTGAAAAGTTTATCAGCCACCATCTATCCCATTCAGCAACCATCACTAAGATGATTTTGTTTGGGCCCATTGGACCATTCTCAACATAGCAGAAACATTGGCACGGTAGTGTGTGGTGCAAGTCTGCGGTAAGCTGCAGTAGTTCCTGTGTAAACTTGCTTTGCACTGAAGACACCCATAACATAACCCCAAATCAGAAACTGATTTTGACACTGGTAAATAGAAATTTAAAATATCATATTAATATTGTGTTCAAACAAATCACTATTCCATATATCTTTTTTGGATGACATTGTTGCAGTTTGCGCCAATCCAGATACAAAAAACCAGGATCTGCCATGGTATGAGGCTGTATGACATAATTATCCTTGCTTTGGTAAGGGTAATTTGCATAAAAGTATATTGTGATTTTAGAGCAACATATACTGCCTTTAAGATACAAAATTTTGAGGAGTTTCCATGCATTTTCATCAATACAATGCACAAACCACATGCTGCACACGTTACAAAGACAAGCTGTTAATATTTGTGTAATTGGACCAAATATTCCACATACACTGTAGAAAATTACAAGGCACCAAATAAATAAATGTAAGATTTTATAGTCATAAAACTTAAACACACATGCACCCCCACAGATATGAATGATCTTTCTGAGGTATCACCACTAGAGCCTAACACCAGCTCCACACATTCAACAGAGAGCTCTAACACCAAATGTGTTAAGAGTGCCGTATCTATTCGAGGAACAGTGATGTGTGAGATGGAGACTATTCATTCTTTATTTTTCCTTAGGCTATATGTTTATGAACACAATTTTCATCTGTGGAGTAAGTTGGGTTAAATTTTCACTGTCTGAATGATTCACGGTCATAAATCTAGAATGTTTTCAGCTAGGTTGGTGGAATGTGATTGTCGTCTAGAATGTTGAATGTTGTCTAGAATGTGTCAATGTTTTATAATACATAATTATTCAGCTATCTTGGTTGCTTTGTGTGCTCAGCATTTTAAACTTTCAGATAGTTGTCTATTCTTGTATATAACAAATAGGTTAGTGTTATCTGAAATGGTGAGCAATGTAGTATGATCTCTGCTGGGATAATAATTTACAATGGATCTAAGATGAGATGTTCTGCCCTGTTTACACTGGCATATTTGGCTTATCATTGTTTATAACTGGGGCATTAAAAAGCTCAGTGAACACACTGGTGGTGTGAAATCCAGCTCAATCACGCCTGCTGATTGGCATGACACATCACTCTTCAGGGAAAAGAGTGTCGGATGAGTGGACCTTCCAGTGGCCATGTGTGTGTGTGTGTTTGTTTGGCACTGCAATTAAGAATGACTCACTGCTCTATGAGGAATCTTTGACGTCAGGATGAAATCCCTTCAAAGATTGGATCAACTTTGGCTTGGCTTATCTTTCTTTAGTGGATTTGCCTATATTTTAGTTCTATCAAGCTGTTTCATGATGTTTTACATGTTAATAGTTGCTGAAAGGGCCATACTGGTAATGGTACTCTGTATTTACATTTTTTCTAACTAATTCTTACATACAATTACTATACCATAATTAATGTAATAATAAATCACTCACTACAACTAATGTATGCCGAAGAGCATCTCTGAACAAACCACACTACAGACAGACATCTTAGGCTACAATTTGCATGGGCTTAAAAAAGAAAATGCAAAAAAATGTTTTGGTCTGATTTATCTCAATTTCTGATGTGGAATTTGGATGGTCAGAATTTGGTGTAAGCAACATTAAAGCATATCCCACCTTGCTCAGGCTTTGGGTGTTGGTGTAATGGTGTGGGTGATATCTTCTTTCCACATTTTGGGCCCCTTAATACCAACGAGAATCAGCTGTACACAGTCTACCTTAGAATTGTTGCTAACCATGCCCATCCCTATATGGGCCGTGCTATGAAGCTCAAATCATCTTTACTGTTTTCATGAATATGGCAGTGAGGTCATTGTACTCAAATGGCCTCTACAGTGACCATTATTCAAACCAATACCTCACCAAAACTATAGTAATAAACTTAAGATAGCAAATATCATCAGTATGGGCCTTGTAGTGGCATGTCTACAAGGATCTATATGTGTCTCTGTCATTCTTTTATCACGGAATAGGAAATGTGATTGACAGTTGACCATTGGGGCCACATCCATTGCACACTGGTCGACACACACACATGCACGCATGCACTCACACACAAACACACACACACAAAGTCCCAGACATAAATACAGATGCATTAGATAACAAGAGCACACGAATGCAGTGAGAAGAAAAGAGATATATAGGAAAGAGAGACACATTGGCACACAAGCTCACACTCGTACTCGGCTTCACTTTCCTGTGCTTATCGAGTAACTCTGCTAGTGTACGATGTGCGGAGTCATGTGGCCGAAGTGATAAATGCAGTGCAGGGAAATGTAATGAGGAAAAGCTATGGTTACAACATTAATCGTTTTGGATTTTCACTTCCAATACAATCTTCATTAAATTAAATAAGATATTCAATACTAATTGTTTCTAATTTATATCATAATGATTAGCCCAACTGTAAGTATTTTAGGCATGTTTATTGTAGCCTGTGCTATATATTGAACTCCTTGATTTACGATAAATTTAACTTAATGGCAGATTTGTCTGAAAATATGTAATTGTTACTTTACTCCAATGAATACAAACTTTTCATTAACTGTTATAAGTAACAGTTAATATATATATATATATACCATTTATTTAGTTATGTTGCTTTTTAATTACAAATGTACATCAAAACCATTTACTTATTGTACATCACTTACTTGAGCAAAAGACTTCCATGTGGGCAGCACCAGTACAGGCTTGCTCAATTCATTCGAGTGCATTTTAAGAAATTACACTTTTATCAGACTCAGGGTAACAGGCTGAAGGACCATGGATCAATAAGTCAATAAGCCATTAATTAGTAAATTGAGATGCACCCGCAGTAATTTTCCACAAAACTTCAGAAATTGTGCTAGCATGCAAGCCCCAGTGTGATCTCTTAACTTGTGCTAAAACAAAATATAACACTTCAGAGATTGTGTAACATCTTTCTTTCTGTTAACATCTATTGATTTTTATATTCTTTATTGACTTGTAATGTCATGAGACATGAGTCATGTGGATTATTTGAATGGTTTGTATAGCTTCTCCACCAGGTCATCACTGTGCTTCCAAGATTGCAAGAATCTTCCCTGTCCCAGACATCAACAACTAACAAACATCACCATCACCCATCTCTTTCCTCCCAAGAACACTTAAATGTGTTGTTTACAATCAATAGTGTAACTTATACACAATAATGTTCATGATCACAACTTCAAAGCAGCACACTCAATTGAAACATCCTTGGTTGCTGTTTCTGAGGAGCTTCTTGTTCCTTTTTGCTTAGAGCTGCTTTTTGCTTCACAGCCATGGAAACACATGCTCAAAATGGCAATTCTTCCTATCTGAATAGATATCAGACATCATGGAGAAGAGGGCATCCACGTCTGAACTCTTAACTGGAGTCCAACAAGGTTCATAGTTAGGTTCTCCTCTTTTTTCTCTCCCTATGCTCAGTCTCTGTGTTTACATGGCTACTGAAATATTATGGTCCATACACATCTTATCATATCTATAAGATCATTCAAAGACTAACCCTAACACAGCTAAGCTGCTTTACATTTCTCTGGCATGCTCTTTGTCAAGAGTTTGCCCTCAAAAAGGGCAAAAAAGCTCTGAGACATCTTTTAGAATAAGAGTTTCTCAGTTCATATTGCCAAACTGACCCAGTTTATGTGGATATCTTCTCTACATTCATACAGGTGCTTGCACAGTCAACTTGTTATATAAACATTACAGTACTTTAGTGTTCTTCTGGCAGATCAATACATTGCAACTTATTTGGAAAGCAGCAGCAGCAGCATATCTTAACAATTTCTAAGCTTTCTTATGTCACTACACTGCTGTTCCTTCACTGGCTGTCAAACAAGGTCACTAAATAGAGAATAATTAATTCTAACATGTTATCTTTATATTTAATGTGTCCTGGACAGGCTGAATCTGTTACACTGGGTTTGTTTACTATTTCTGAATTACTTGTTGCAGTTATTTTAGTTGACACAGATATGGGGAGTAGATACGGAAGTGTAGTTACGGAACAGGACTATTGGACCGACCAAAACGATGATCATCCTGGTCCCAGCATTATAGTTACTAATATAACACTAGAGATACTCTGCTAACCAAGAACGGTGATGAATGACCTGCAAAGAGCTGGGACCAAACTAACAAAGGCTACCATCAGTAACCCACTACGCTGAGAGACTCAAATCCTGCAGTGCCAGACATGTCACCCTGCTTAAACCAGAACATGTCCAGGTCTGTCTGAAGTTTGCCAGACAGCATATGGATGATCCATGAGGACTAGTAGAATATGATGTGGTCAGATGAAACCAAAATAGAACTTTTTGGAAAAAACTCAACTTGTTGTGTTTGGAGGAAGAAGAATGCCGAGTTGTATCCCAAAAACACCATACCTACTGTGAAACATGGGGGTGGAAACATCATGCTTTGGGGGTGTTTTTCTGCAAAGGGGACATGATGACTGATCCGTGTTAAGGGAAGAATGAATGGGGCCATGTATCATCAGATTTTTAGCCAAAATCTCCTTCCATTAGTGAGAGCATTGAAGATGGAATGTGGTTGGGTCTTCCGGCATGACAGTGATCCCAAACACACCGATTGGGCAACAAAAGAGTGGCTCCATAAAAAGCATTTTAAGGTCCTGGAGTGGCCTAGCCAGTGGCTAACTAAATACATTTTTGCCCCACTGTGTACAATATATAATACAAGTCCTGATGTAGTCCTTGTGTATAGATATAACTGTGTGTGCCATTGCTGAAATCGCTACTGATGCTGGTAGCCATGTTAAGTAGAAACAAACAAACAAACAAACAATGGAGTACATACTACAAGAACAATTTGTATGGAGTACATTTCAATGTCAAACACTAAAAGTACACTGCCCACAAAATAAGAGGATATTTTCATATAGGATATTTCATTTTGAAGTAACCCCTAATTTTTGTGAGAAGTATATAACTCCTTTCAACTTCAAATTCATTTTTGGGGCAACATAGAAAATCATTCATCAGTTTTGTAGGTCACTCTTACAATATTGTGATGCTATGCGAGCAAAAGTAGGAAGAATGAAGATTGGATTCATTCATGTGCTCCTTGCTTTGGGTATACGTTAGTGCTTTTGATTTAAAACAAGCAAGATACATATGTTATTTCTCTCTCTCTGACTGTCTCTAATTAACCAACAGCAGTATCTAACAGTTTAGTAAAGTAGGTAGCCAAGATAAAGCAATCAACTAACAAACTGATAGAAGCACAAACATAAGCGTGATGCTAAAATTTGGATCTACATTATGGCTATAATAAGCCGTCTGAAAATAACATAATGGTGATATAATAGTGTTCCATTTTGGTCTAGCCCATAATCTAACCTAAACCTTAAATTTGGGTATCACTACCAAGAACAGCAGGGCAAGGCAATCATGAAACCAATCAAAACTAAATTAGCGTGTTTTGGCTCAAACTCCAGACCACCCAAGCACTACCCTATTCGGTTTTTACAATAAAACAGAAACAATAATGACAAATTGAGGAGGGGCATTCAAAATAATGAATCTTTCTCAAATATTCTAGAACAGTGGCCCATTAGGAAGCATTCTGTCACATTGAAGCACTTCTGGAGCACTGCTCTATACCTTTCCATGACTTGAAAAAGTTATGTTTCTTAGTTTATTATTACGGAATGCATTATTGAACAAGGAGACATATTCACTGTAAACCGTATTGCAAATATTCAGAACTGTTAACACATTGCATTGATTCAGTGAGAGCATTATGTGTTGCATTAATTAATGGTGTGTCCAGATGGGTTTAAACATAGCACAGCTTGATTATTCTGTGTGTGTGTGTGTGTGTGTGTGTGTGTGTGTGTGTGTGTGTTAAACTTGTCAAAAGAATCCAATTATTGGACCTTCAATCCCCTGGGTACATCATGTTCAGCTACCTTTCTTTACTGCCCAAATATGAATGAGGGTGTTTTGTTCTGAAAAGTGATGCATTCTAAGATGATTAAAATCAATAAGGCTGTAAATGAAGGCATTCCCAGTATAGAGCTATAAGTGCACAACTGTGGTTGAAATTCAGCTCCTGGCACTTCTCACACACTGACGCTGCTCTCAGTGAACCATCTGCTGGGATTCTCTCCCTCACACTTTCTTTCTTTTTTAAATTCGGAATTGGAAATGTGATTGACAGGTAGCTTTGGGGCCAGAGATCAGTCTTGTTCAGTCTGTTGGACCTTTCACAGACAGTCTTTCTTCAACGTCAGTGACAGAGAAACAAATACTGACCAGCTATAATAACTGGCTTTGCATTTTGCAGTCTGTACTCACCCAGTTATCTATTTATGCACCTTACTAGAGCTGTGTTTTTCTCTCCATATCTATCTCTCTCTCTCTCTCTCTCTCTCTCTCTCTCTCTCTCTATATATATATATATATATATATATATATATTATTCTCTCTGTATTTATCTAAATCCCAATTTCTCTGTTCCCAGCAGTGCAGGTATACATATAGTTTCTGATCAGGTACATACAGACAGGTGATGAATTAAAGAACCTCAGTAGTGATTAATTAAGGCCCAAGAGTCAGTAATGAGGCCATGGGAAACACATGCACACTCTAAAGGACACAATAGGCATGTTGGGTAAGATTGAGTGTTTGTAATGTGCATGATCGTGTTATAGTAAAGAGATTTAGAGATAGTCTCACCATTAGTGTTAACTATGTATAATTAACTTTAATGTGCAATAGGTTGTTTTCACATTGTGACATTTTGTGTTTATATGTGCTATAGTATTTTGATAGTGTAACCGTTAAGGTAATATGTTTATTAGTTTTCAAGTTTATTCTCGCTTAATTACTCAATTACTTGTTATTCAAAATAAACAGCAAAAATGCTTGAATTTTGATTAAGTAAAAGGGACTTTTAATGATACAGACATTTGTCTTTCCAAACATGCTCATTTGGAAGTTCTCTTACATCCTTAAACCCTCTCACTCAACAAAAAACCTAAGGATGCATATCCTTGACTATTCTTTAGTCAAATCATTGTGTCATGTTCAGTGCCATGTCTGCCAGGAAGTTGTTGTAAAAATGTCAATTAAAACATAACAGATGGAAAAATGTACAGGGCAAAAACAGAATTAAACCAGTCAAATGTAAAGAAGAACTGCAATTTATTGACAGAGACTCTAATACACGAGTGTAAACAGAGCTGGGTTGTTAGTCAAAGAGTGGTACATACAAAGCGGATTCCAAAAAAGTTGGGACACTAAACAAATTGTGAATAAAAACTGAATGCAATGATGTGGTGATGTCAAATGTCAATATTTTTTTCTTAATAGAACGTATATGACAGATCAAAAGTTTAATATAAGTAGATGTGACATTTTAAAGGAAAAATATATTGCTTCAAAATTTCACAGTGTCCACAAATCCCAAAAAAGTTGGGACACGTAGCAATAAGTGGCTGGAAAAAGGAAACTGAGCATACAACAAACAGCTGGAAGACCAATTAACACTAATTAGGTCAATTGACAACATGATTGGGTATAAAAAGAGCTTCTCAGA
>JAUZST010055639.1:0-24011 GCA_034779995.1 Parotocinclus haroldoi | reverse complement strand
ATGTGTGCGAGACTGTCTTCCTCATCATTCCTTTACGATGAGTTGATGTCACTGCTGCACTCAGGATCCAAGGATATTTCATTCCTCTACTATTCGTCTGCCTTTCGGATGAAAACTGAGAGATTACTGCATGCCTTGGATGAAGTTTGAAAGGGGCCGAGAGATAAGGCACTGTTTTAGAAATGAATGAATACCCGTGAGAGAGTTCAGTGCTAGAGAGAGAGTTGAATGCCAGAGAGAGACAAAGGAAGACAGGCTGGATTAATAACAACAGGTGTGAAAACAGCAGTGACGTAGCAGCTCGACAAAAGCCTGTCTTTTTATGGCCACTTCCCTTTGTCTTGATTGGCAAATGCAGGTGAGCGGAGGTTAAGTTTAGAGCTGGATATGGGGTGACAGGGAGCACCATCAAGGACTTATTGTCATAACTTCTGCCCTCCTGCTTGCTGGCTCGTACATTCACCCCTATTAATAGCCTATTCCACCCCTAAGCCCATTCTCTCTCGCCTCTTTCTTTTTCTAGTCATTTCCCCGCTCAGATAGGGAAGGGGGAGTGACAGCAGGCTTTGTCTTTTCTGAGACACTCATACCAGGCATAAAGGCCAGTGAAGGTAGCCCTGGGACTCTTTGTCCTCTGTCCACAGTGCTGTAAGGAGTGCTGGATTAACTTAGAAGGACCATCTTTGAGAACTTCAAGGTTTGAGAAGGGAGCCCTAACTCAGGACAACCATGGATGATGTATATAAAGCAGCGGTAAGTATAAAGAACACGTCGATAAAGCAGATAAAAAGTTCATATCAAAACTAAAACCTAATCATTTTTTTTATTTTAGATTTTGTTTTCCCCAAATGTAGGTAGTGTTTAGTGTCTTTCATCCTTATTTCAGGACTGTAGTTACATAATTAACACTCAATTGGAGTCACTCATAAATTTCTGACTTTGACTATCTTAGCAAATTTCTTGCACTAAACATCTTGGTCAAGTTCATGTCCAGACCATTTCGTTCTGAGTTTGTCCGTATAATACAGGCATGTGTAACAATGTGTGCACAATACGTTCTGTGAAATAAATGTTACGCCATTTGGACAATGTTTATATAATGTATTTATAATGTCTAATGTAATCTATAGCTGTAGGATCCTGAAGTGTATCTGCCGTGACGAAATGGGCGAGACAAACACTATACAAAATACTATACGCAAACTGTACTATATATCTGATCATGTATTTGGCAAGGTATATTTACTTTTCACAAAAATTAGGGGATACTTCAAACTGAAATAAAATATCGCAAACTTTAAGGGATTTTAGGGACTATTAGGGACGAAAATATGGAATATTTCATTCTGAGATATTTCATGTTGAAATCTCCCCTAATTTTTGTAAGCAGTATATATGACAAGCAAGACAGGTCTAGTCATTGCAGTGAGAAAGTTTCAGTGAGCTTCAAATTGGGTACATTCTTAATCACTGAACACGATCAAAATACTTTTGTGTAAATCCTAGAGGGTCATAGTCTCATTCATATTGATCATGACTTATTTCGCTCGTTTTTTTCCACTGCTTTGCTTCCTTCAGAGTACTAAACAGCATTTCGGGCAAGACACAAACTGCTAGCATGCATTGAATGGCCTCGGGCCTGACTGTCACTGCAGCTGAGGTCTTCAGTATCAATGCTACATAAAGCAGATTAAGGAAGCTAAAAATAACAGACAATAGCTGATGAATGAGCAAAGGGTCATGACAAGAGTGTTTTCTGAGATTAGCAGTAGCCTGTGCCTGCTGTAAGATGACTAGGTGTTGGCATGGATGTCAAAAATAAATCCATGACAACTATGTGTACATAGAATCTGTTCAGTATTTTAAGAATGTTGTGTCAGTTCAGATTACTAGTTAAAAGCCACCGCGTGTTTACTCATCTGTTTCCCTTTTTAACACAACAGGTCGAGAACTTGACAGAAGAGCAAAAAAATGGTAAGGCATTTCCATATATAGTGTAGAATTACTATAGGCGGTCATCTCTGTTTAGTCCAGATGTTGTGGCTACCTCACTGTAACACGCTATCAAGCTGAGACGAACATGTGATGTGTGGACGTGTCTTTTGCAGAGTTCCGAGCTGCCTTCGACATCTTTGTGCAAGATGCTGAGGATGGCTGCATTAGCACTAAGGAGCTGGGGAAGGTGATGCGGATGCTGGGACAGAACCCCACCCAAGAAGAGCTACAGGAGATGGTGGATGAGGTAGATGAAGATGGTATGTCGGTCTAACGGGCTTCAACACAAATAAGTTTACATAATCAAGCCTCGCTCAAAATAGCTTTCAGAATACCAGGGGCAAACCTAGTATCACTTCGAAACAGGTCTGCATATACAGTAGTGAACCCCTATTACTTTTGTGTAGGCAGCGGGACAGTAGATTTTGACGAGTTCTTGGTTATGATGGTGCGCTGCATGAAAGAGGAGAGCAAAGGAAAATCCGAAGAGGAACTGGCCGAGGTCTTCCGCATGTTTGACAAGTAAGGAGCATACATGTAAACCGCGATTATCCAGTTTCAACAGCTGCAGCTCTGTTGCTTGCAGTCTGCTACAGCTAACGGATAGCATTGTTTTTAAGAAACGGAGATGGCTACATTGACCTGGAGGAGCTGAAGAACATGTTGGAATCGACAGGGGAGGCCATTACTGAAGACGACATCGAGGAACTGATGAAGGACGGAGACAAGAACAACGACGGCAAAATCGACTACGATGGTAATTTCAAACTCAACGTTTCTCAACGGTGACTGTATCATTTCTACGCCATCCAATGAATGCATTTTTTTCTTCCCAACCTCACAGAGTTTTTGGACTTCATGAAGGGCGTAGAGTAAAAATCCAGCAGGCCCCGTGTCACCTCATCATTCCCCGTTGCAGAACTGGGACATTAACAAACAGTCGCCACTCTCAGCTCTGATCTGATCTGGCAAGCATGTGTGTGTTAAAAAAAATATGCTCGCCTTACCTGTAAATAAGTTGCATTGGTACATAGATTTTATTGCTTCAAAATAAACCTTGTATCCCCTCAATGTGTCAGTCATCAAAAACTAAACTAAATATGTCATATGTTTGGGTCATTTTTTCTTTAGCCAACATATCTATATACTCTGCTCACAATTTTTATTGCAAAATTGAAATATTTTCAGTAAAACATCCCCTACTTTTTGTGAGCAGTGTGTAAGGCATGTAACTGGGTATGGTTATTTGCATAAATATTTGTGTTGCCACAAATCTTATTTCTGCCGGGAAGAGTCGCAGATAATGCACTGGGTATAAATGTAGATCATTCTCATGTATCATGTGATCAGCCATAAAAGGTCTCCCAAATTGTCAGTGTAAACATGTATCTAAAGATCATAAAGTCAGAGTCACATTAAATCCAATCTTGCGAAGTGTAGTAAAGCAGGATACATGTTGGTAAAACGATTAAACTGCTGTAAAACGTTTTTTTTTTTTTTAAATAGTTTAGAACCTATGATTCTGGATACCCTCTACTCCATTATGTCTATTGATCAAAAATTAATAGTCAGGCTACACAATGGCACGTTTTGCAAAAAAGGTCCCAAATGAAGCACGTATGGATTAGAAAGCTTTTCACAGCGTGCCGTTTGGATTACATACATGGTGAGATTAAGTTTTGGAGGAACGAGTCCAAAAATGTTCAGAACAACAGTAAAGATATTTAAAACTTCTTCATCTGCCTGACTGGGGAGTTTAACAGGAAGTCTAAGGAAGTGAGGTCAAAGCTAAAGCTGCTGCGGTCTTTCTTCAGTAATGTAGAAGTTTCTGTGAAAAGAAAAGCTGAATAAAAAGTTTTGTATGCGGTCAGTTAAACTGGCAAAGAAAATTGCAATCTATGCATCTGCAATCCACAGCCATTTGCAGTTCGACTGTAGAAGATCCTTTTTGGCTGGACTGGATTTTACACGGCCTTCTGACGACTCAAAGAAAACTATTTTGAATGCGGTCTTTAAATCTGTTAACAGTCTCACCCACGATGGTGCAATTCACCGATTCACAGGTCAGTACCAGTACTACATAGCTTCTCCAGGGTGCCAGGCAACATTTGGGAACTTTCTTGGTTCCTCCTATTAATATTTCTCTTTAACACTGCGATATGTATATCTGTGGCTAATGTTCATTCGGTCATTTATTTTTATACCCGTTGAAAGGGAAGAACTAACTTTAGAGCAGCAGTTCCTCAACAGCATGCACAGACTCCATAATCAACACTTTAGATAGTCCAATTGACCCAACACTTGAATGTTTGCAAAACTGCAGCAGACCCGTTCCAATACGCTTACGAGCCAGCTAGGGTGATGCTTTTGGCATGCTCCTTAATATAATTAATCGCACTTCCAAAAGGTACCTACACAGTAGTGCTGCTAGGCTTTTTAAAAATATCTTCTGCTTTTACTTGTATTCCACCTCATTTCTTAGTACATCATATAACTACAATATTATTGACCTTAGTCTACTAAGTTGAACGATGATTATTCTAAAAGAGAAGTTATCATCAATTTACCGTTGGGAACATGGATCTCGAGCATGCACATCTAATCCAGGATTCAGCCAACTACCCATCGTGCTGCCCCAACGTTGAACCAGTAGCCCTGACGAGAGCCAAGAAGCAGTCGAAAGCAGAACAGTTGCTCAAAAACACTAGGCCCTTTGTGGTTAAAAAGAAACTACCAAATCTACTGCTACCTGCAAACACTGGAAGGAGAGAGAAAGTGTCCGCTTAAGTCAGTTTCTGTGCGATCATTATACATAAATGAACAAAATACTGTCAGTGTGAACTGTTACATTTGTTTATTTTATATTAGACAGCGCAAACCAGAAACAGTTCACAAAAGCAGTCTGGATTTCAGCAACATGACAAACCGCTCTCACACTGGGAGAATGGGTGCAGCCACAGCAAATGCAGTAGTGCGAGCACTTAAGCACCACCAGTCGGGAATATTTACCTGTAACCCCATTTTGCAACCTAATGCAGTAAATACGCTCATACTGCCATAATGGAGTAATTGTCAAATCCCGCAATAAAGCAGTCACGCCACTAAGAGGGAAAGCTGCAACAGGAATGTAAACACTGGAACGGTAAGAACGCTGAGCAAATCGTTTTAAACCAATTAAAATATTTAGTAAATGGTAGACCAAAGATATGCAACAACCTGAACGCTAGAAATGTTTCAACCATTCCAAAGCTGCTGCACCAAGTGTTAACATGCAAACATGGTTCCAATAGTATATGCTGACTGATGGGGAGAAAATTACAGCCGTCTAATCTAAAACTGGTATTAGCTTTAAGTCAGGACGACAGAGCGTGGGCTGGATAAGGTGGTTTTAGTTGGCAAAAGTGCATCTGACTGCAGCCACAATGGACTTGGCACTAATGCCAAACATTTCCAACAGCTCCTGGGGTTTGCCACTCTGAGGCACCCGGCTCACGGCCAGTCGATGGACCACGATGCCAGGCTCCTCTCCCACAGCTGCCAGCACAGCCTCGCCCAGACCACCTGTGCACAAAAGCAGGACATGACAGACATTACAAGTGTGACTAATACCAAAGTGTGGACCGTGCCCTCAAATAATGGTGTAGAAAATCACTGAAATGGCACTTCAAACAACTGGGCTGGAGTTCTGGGTGGCTTCTGATTTATGAGAAGCAGCACGACCCACGTAATGAAACGGGTGTAGTGACTCAAGTAAAACCTAGTTTATGCTTCCTCAGAAGCGCCTTGGCAGCAGTAATAGTGGAAAGCATAGTTAAGACATTGTAAAAAGCTAAATGTAGAGGAAAAACATAAAGCATAATGTATAAGCTACCAAAATAAAGCTTTGATCATATGTCTAAATATGCTGTTAGGAGAGAAGCTGTTTTCTTAACAGGTTTATAATTAAGAAGGTGAGACTCATGACCTTAAATTGTCAACTTTCGCTGGCTCAGCAGTTGGGAATACTTGACTAAATCTACTTTTGAAAAAAATGTAAAAAAATAAACACGTAGTGCAGGGGTGTCCAAAGTGGGTGGTTGCATGCAACCCAGGGATCCAACGCTATGGCATGGGGACACAGAAATGCAAACGAATGAGACAGTGACAGTGAACTGAGTGTGGCTGTCTCACAGCTGCAATCCCAATCTGAGAAAAACTGCAGCTCAAGCAAGCCCACACCAGTCATTGAAAATATGAGAAGTTTAAAAGGTGTATTTTTATCCAGAGTAAACTTTCAGGTTTTAGTTGTTTAATTCTCTCAGGGAGCTGGTTAGCTTTAAACCATTTGTGGCAATTGAGGAAAAGCCATTGAAAGCAATGAATGCTGTTACACAACAAAAACTTAAGATACATAATGAATATCAGTTAATTGCACTCTAAAGGGGATGTTACCATTTCGTTTTGATCAAAAAGATAAAAAAAAAAAAACATGTTAAGGTTTTGCAATAACTAAGGTAGTTTCATTACAAACAGACAATAGACAATACAGTGCAGATTCAGAGAGGACACGGAAACTACACAGGTGGAGTACATGAGCTAGTGATGGTAAAACGGTTAACTTTAGTGCTTGATTTTGTGTGGCATCATATTATAAATCTGCCAGTACAGGGAGTCTCACTCCAGAGACAGTTTCAATGCTTAGAATTCTGAAACATGGGTCCAAGAGGGCACTACTCAAGAGTGGAATAAGACCATTGTGTACATCTACTTGGCCATATTTGTTCTTGGAAAAGGACAGAATAAAGTATCTTGTCAAACTTTTGCTAATATCCTACACTAAACCATCTTCATTATATAGAGCGTGCACCCAAAGCCAGCTAATTTGTGGGCATACCAGAAATATACTATATTTTTTTTTAAATCCCCTAATTTTTATGAACAGTATATGAATCGACACCGAATTTTTTCAGCTGAACTTACTGTTTAAAAAGTGCCCTACAGGTTCATTCAAGTTCAACGAATAGGCATGTGTGTGATTTTTAATTTAAAGAAGTTTTGCAATTTGACCTGTACCTCAGATTTTAATACACAAAAGCCGCAGATAAATAAAGTTCCACCCAGAGCCATTTTGACTAGTCACTGTGTATGAGATCATTGCCATCCATACAATTACTAAAAATGGCTCTGGGTGGAATTCAGTCATTCACAATCACCGTTTGGTGCAAAAAGTGTTATTGTTAATTAAAAATAAATAAATAAACACAGACACACAGACGAGTGCTTACCCTCTTTGTAATGATCCTCCACTGTGATCACCTGCCCTTTAGTAGCACGAGCACTAGCCACAATTGTGGCAGCGTCCAAGGGCTTAATAGTGAATGGGTCAATCACACGGATATTCACACCTGAATAAAGAAATAGAAAAGTAGTATGAATTGCACCAAAATTTCACGCAAGTGTAAGGAAACCATGAATAGTTTACCACAAGGTGGCACTCTAACCTTCTTTGGCCAGAATGTCGGCCGCTTCAAGGGCCTCGTGCAGTGTTACTCCAGCGCCAATCACAGTCACTTGATCACTACTAGACTGACGCACCACCTAGTGGACATGATCAGAATTACAGAGTTTAGCAGACAACTTTATCCAGAGCGATTTATGGCCAAGTCCATCTTATAAAAAGATACAAACCAAGAAACTGAAGTTTAGTGTCATGCACATTAGCCATGCGCTGAGGACCTAGTCAGAGCCAAGATTTCAACCCTCAACCTTCTAGTTAATACCCCCAAGCTTCTAGTTAATACCCCAGTATCTTAACCACCGAGTCAACACTGTTTAACAGTCCAGTTAGCCAGTTCCACTTTATCATGGGAATCTAATAATTCACAGTATTCTGCATTTTAAATGGAGTTTTTTTTAGGCAAGCGCTGCCTGAGCATATGTTAAGTGAGTACTTTTGACCAATCACTTGTTAAATGTAGTTAAATGTATAAAACCCAGGAGACGTGCATAGACCAACATTACTCAGGGTTCATTTTAGCAACAACCATGTGTCCAGTGGTTGACAGCCTCATACAGAAGGCTATAATGAGGGCACCCCTCAGTCCTCATAGCAGATTTTGTGGTATATGTAATGTGTTCCTTGCAACCAGTCTAATCAAATATACATACGTTATGTTCTTCCAAAAATGAGCTTTAAAGTAAGCTCAACCATGACAAAACCTGACAGACTTTAACACAGACCCGTAAAACTTTGCTATTCATGATGTACATATACACAGTCCCAGTGTTGAGGACATGAACAATTGGTAATGGCTTATTAACCAGTCTTCGGATATCACTGTTGATCAGAAAGCCACATAAAAAAATATGACCCAATTAAAACGCAGTAAAAGTGCAAGTCAAACTCTGTACTCCTCCGACATGGTGTTCACATTTCTATTAAAAGAAGGTGCGCAAAACACCCCATGTAGAACCCTGATCATGCCACTTTGGTACTCTGAAAACTTACCTTAGCCTTGCCTATTTCAAATTTTTCTTCTGGTTTAAACAAAACTGGGGTATCTGGCCGACTGGTGCGAATGAAACAGATTCCCTGAAACACAGAAACAAATTGAAATGAAAGTTACTTTAAAACATTACAACAACAGAACAGGAAAAAAATAATCTAAACAAAATTTAATTAGGAGTGATAAGCAGACTGGTTATGTTAAATTATAATGTATTCTTACGTCAGCTAATGTAAGCTTTGAGTAGTTCAATGCAACAATCACAGGGTACAATTCTCTTCTACCTACTCAATTGACCATGATACACCAGGACGCTCGTTTGGTAATGGGTTCAAAGTTATAATGATGGAACTGCCCATCTTTCAGCTGGCTGTACAGAGACTGACATTTAAAGGCTCAACTAACTAATCAGTCGCATCTGAGCACAAGACTAATGCTACACATCTAGCTTTTGGTCACTGGAGAAGAATTCTTTAACACAGACACAGACGATCGTGACAAACATTACAAATTAAGAGACAATGGCAACTTGATAGTCTAAAGAGAACTGGCTGGTTGGTTTAAATTGAAAATGAGAGCCTGCTATGCTCAGTTTGTGAAGCATTTTTGTATCTACTGGGTATGTGAAAAGCGCTATACAAATATCTAAACATCCCAGACCCCATTTTCATGACCTATTACCAGAAAATGAGAATATATTCCATAGATAATTGTGACCTACGGTGTTCATAGAACCTAACATTAGATGTGCATACAGGAAAATTCTATCTGCTCGTTTGATGTACATAACATTATGAGCATGTAGGGTTATGTAGTACGCAATAGGAGAGGTTGAGTTCCCCCCCCCATTTAGTGTTTGTGTGGTCATACCTTTGTATTGGCTGCTAACTCCACAGCCCTCTCAGTGGACACGCCGTCACTAGGGTAAAACACTGTGCAGGTTGGAATAGCACGAAACATCGCAAGGTCCTCCAAAGCCATCTGAGAGGGGCCATCCTCACCTAAGCAAATCCAAAAGGTTATGCTAGCACAAAAAGCTCAGTACATTGAGGAACGATAAAATAAAGCAAGCAAATCAAGCATTGACTAGAACAGAGGCTTACCAATGGAGACGCCACAGTGGGAGCCTACCAGGTTAACATTAGACTGAGAAATGGCTGCCATGCGGATCTGGTCATAAGCACGAGAAAGAAAAGCAGCAAATGTGCTGGCAAATGGGACAGTGCGTTCCCGAGTGGCACAACCAATTGCCACGCTTACCTATGAAGGACAAGAAAATAAGGGAAGATTCATGATAAATTACCTTACTAATGTAATGTACATTTAAATAGGGTTCTCCACAGTTTCAATTCCAAATATGTAAGACCTAAGGCCTAGTTTTTTTTTTTTTGTTTTTTTTTTTTAGAAAGCTGCTTTGTAAAAAAGGGTATTTTTTGTTACAAGCCCAGTTATGACTACATACTAAATTCCCCTCTTCTGAAGCAGTGTTCCACTTCAGGGTTTATACATGATACAGGACCTATAGTGTTCTCTTAAGGTCTACAGCATCACCCTGTGGCCAAATAGTATACTACTCACAAATATTATGGGATCATAATGAATAATAGCATCCAACAAGAACTGCTGGACAGTCTGATTCTGTCCTTGCCCCATCATGGTCTGTGTTTTGATAGTCTCGGGTGAGCATACACCCTACTGAACAGTCAATGTGTAGCCCTCTTGTCCAGTTTAACATTCTTCTGTTCACTTGCTCCATCTTGATAGTGTTTGCACCTCATTTGCATAAAATCAAAACTTTTTCACTTCATTTGCTTTTCCGATCTTGTTTAATGAAACATCAAATGCTTCTTTTTGTAATCACTTCACATTCATTTTGAAATCCCCCTTAATTTTTGTGAACAAACTACCCAAACTCAGTATCTGAAATCACTATATTATGCTTAAGGCTTTTTATTTTCCTAACCCATAGCAGTAAAAATAAATTCATCAAACTGGAGCCATCAGATTTTGCACAGATTTTGCTTCTCTCTGAAATGCACGTATCATGTACCCGCACCTTCCACTTCCTTCCCATCAGTACAAAGCTACATGTGTTTGTGCAATGACTAAATACAATAAGTTAGTGAAGGATTTGGCTTGAGACACCAGATGACATTATGCTTAGTCATGCACTTAGCAGCAGGAAAAATGGCTTAACCGTCAGTCCAACCAATTTCTAAGATGATGTCACAAAGCAGGAATGGTTTTGAAAGAATTCAAGATGTTTGACCGAGCTAAGGATTTTCACAAGAAAGTGTATACAGGGCTCCTAAATACAGTGGTACCTTGAATCTCGATCTTGGAACTTGTCGAATTAAGTTTGTCAACATTTGACTCGGTTTGTTTGTGACAGTGCACTTGTTTCAATTAGAGCCATGTGACTTGTTCCAGCTAGAATTCGATTCAAACATCGATACAATAAGATATTATCTGCTATGATACAATATAGACTGTATTACTCTGATCATGATACACAAATCAACAACCCCATTAATAATGCATAATGCAGTGTGCATTTTCTATGGTTCTGGAGCACAAACGTCACTACTATAGTTTAACAATGGCTATCGTTTTACGTTTCTTCTTCACAGTATGCATTAAAAGAAGGAAAACAACAAACACCAACCATGTTCTGCTCAGCAATGAAACACTCAATGTAGCGATCAGGATGGGCTTTCTTAAAGGTCTCAGAGAAGGTAGAATTTTTTGTATCTCCATCCAGGGCAACAACACGTTTGCTGGCATCTCCCATTTTCTTAAGGGCAACACCATAGGCTTTTCTGGTAGAAATCTGTGCAAGACAAAGGAGGGTAGAAACACTTTAGGGGGGAAAAAAAACAAGAAAAACATGATATTTTATTGTAAATGAACATTAGTATGGAAATAACCTTGTCTCCAAGTTTGTATCCTGGAGGAGAAGGCAGAGAAATTGGACTTAGGTCTGCAGGAGGAGCATCTTCAGTGGGGAGCTCAGGCTGGAGAAGTTTGGGAGAAGCCTGGATCTGGTTTTCAAGTTCAGTGATCAGCTCATCCACTCTGTCCTTTGGGACAGGTTTGCCATGCCAGTTATCCATATCCTCAATGCCTGAAGTAAAAAGCACATGACAAATGAATAAAGCAAGCAATATGGTGCCCCGAATTAAAACAGGGGCATGAATACGAGTTATATTAGACAAGATGCCATTGCTATAAAAGGTATACATCTTTATTCTAGTCACCAACCTTTAAGACCTTTGCCCTTGAAGGTTTTGGCAATGATGGCAGTGGGTTTGCCTTTGAAGCGCTCTGCATGCCACAGTTCCTTACACAGCTCCTCCACATCATGGCCATCAACTACACACGTGTTCCAGCTAGAGACAGACATTAAAGGCAACAAGTTACAGGGAGGAAACTATACAATAATGGGTCCAATTGATGGGTCCAAAAGGCTAATCTTAATAATAAATCAAAATCAATTATTGGTCGTAACATTTTCCTATCCACTCAATCCTGGTCAAGGTCACAGGAAACCGGTGCCGACAACACACGGTGCAACTCAAGACGTTTGATTATTTTCAAATGCATTACTGTAAAGGAAAAAGTTTGATTTTAACAAACATCTACATGCCTTTATACACATGCACAGATTATTTCCATATTTGTCTCTCATCTTCCTCATTACACTATATCCAATAGATTCAGTAAACAACAGGTCAGAAACAGCAACAGATCTAGTGTTACTCGGGTACAAAGTTTTTTTGTTAAACTTCACCTTGTTCTTTGAATGCTATATGCTCTCAGAGAACGTGTTCAAGTTCAAGCCTTTGTTCCCAGTGCTCCATTTCTCTTACACTTGCTTTTTCCTCTCTGGTTTCTGACGCCAAGCGTTTTAAGCCATTTTTTATTCTTTGCTCCTTTCCACCAAAACTTGTTACCTACTAGACCAGTATTGAAGTTTTTCACATATTTGAAGTTATAATAACTGTAGACGTCATTATTAATAGTTAGACGAGCAAACTAGTTCTTCTCAGGCATATTTTTGTGAATCAGTGCCCAAAAGGTAAGACAAGCCATAGACAGTGTCTGTATTTTCTTTAGTCTTTTTAAACAAAGACCCATCAAGAAACCTGTACATCAGTGACAAAGCATCTTGAATTATGCATGACTCACCCAAATGCCTTGCAGCGCTCCTGGTATACGGCCATGTTGTGCTTTAGAGGTGCAGCCTCACTCTGAGCCAGTCGATTCACGTCCAAGATAGCCACCAAGTTGTCCAGGCCATAGTGCGACGCAAAAGCCATAGCCTCCCATACAGCTCCCTCTGAGCACTCACCATCTCCCAGCAAGCAATACACACGATAGCTACACAAAGGACAAAGCCAATCTTTTCAAGTTGTATTTTTAAAACTAGATCATAGCGGATTCGTTTACGGTTTGACAAACGGTACCTGGATTTGTCAAAGTATTTCCCTGTGTATGCCATCCCACAAGCAGCTCCCAGACCCTGACCCAGTGAGCCTGTGGCAACATCCACAAATGCCAATTTCTGGGAGAAAACAGCACACCAGGTAATGTAAACAGTAGAAATGTAGGTCAAAACATCAAAGAATCAACCTTGGCCCAGTGTGTGTTGTAACAATGTTACGCACAGGTGTAGGGTGGCCTTCAAGTTCGCAGTCAATCTTGCGCAGGTTGAGCAAGTCGGCCTCCTTTACGTAACCAGCTTCTACCCAGGCTGCATACAGAATGGGAGCGGCATGACCCTGAGATAGGGAGAAAAAGCAAAGGAGCTGAAGCCAAACTACATACTATAAATTCTTTGGAAACAAACTAACACTTCCTCTATAACTAGAGGACTGGGCAGGCTTGTCCACATGTACAGATCTAACTGTCTGACGTACCTTAGACATGACAAAGCGGTCATTGCAGTGATTGCGGGGATCATCTGCCTTGTAGCGCATAGTGTGGAAAAACAGAACTGACATGATCTCAGCAGCACTGCAGCATGAGGTAGGGTGTCTGCACATGGAAGCACAGTTAACAGCAGTGTAACAAATTTGCCATTAGTAAAAAAAAATAAATAAATTATTAATAAAAAAAATCATCAAGCATACATGCATGTTAACATACTGTAAAATAAACTGCTCAAAAATTACAAAAATTAGTGATATTTCATTAGGGAGACTTCATTTTGAAATACCCCCTAATTTGTGTGAGCATTAATCACTTGTATCATAGCTGTTACTACATGTAACAGTCTGCCTTCCTTACGTTTTATCGGCTTGCTCACAATAATAGGTTTATAGAACAAGGAAAATAAATAATTTTGCATGCCGGAGGTGGTCAGTGATTAGTCGATTAACAAACTGTTAATGCTCTCAAATTTAGCACAGGAACTAGACACTTCTACAAAATATAGATAGTTCAATAATATTTCACCAGCACTGAAAAAGTGTGCAAAGGTGGAATGTCAACATCATAAAATTCTTGGCCCTCAGGCTACCAGTTCTGGCAAAAGATCAGAATTTGCCAGTTAATATATTCACTAAACACCAGCAATTTGTTTGGCTCTGAACAATTGACGGCGTCAAGTCTGAGTAAGAGCAGAACAATATTCAACGCTACTAGTTGTCCATTTTGGTGTAGTAAGCTTTGCTTTGGGTAGTGATATTGCAGTTAGAATGAGGAAGCATGGGAGAAAGAATGGCTTTACTTCTGCTTCTTCAGAGAAGGGCTATGAAAGAAGAGACTGTGGGTTCATATTCTGTGTCATGCTGACACAATTAGTGTCAGCCATTTTGGCTTTACAGTAATACTAATCACAGTTCCACCCATTCAGGTCACCACATACAATAGCAGTGGCACTAAAAAACAGGTATCCGACATCTGACAGCAGCTTTGCTGAGTCAGAGCCACTCATACCAGTACAGCATGGTGCTCCATCATGCTGGAAAACATCATCTCCAGATTGCTCCTGGATCATTGGCGTTGGGAGAAGGTGCTATTTTGATAACATTCCTTATTCAGTGATCTTGGGTAAGCTTTGTGCGAACCCACACCATATCCTCAAAGTCTCGCTGTGTGAGTGTTCAGATGCCCTCATACCTGCCCTCTGCCATTCCAGAGCAAGCTTTGCACTGGTGAAGGACATTTTTATGACAGGAAATGACTTTGTAATGACTTGCAATTTATCTGGTCACTCTTCACGATCCGAAATTAATACAAAATGTCACCATTAAAACTAACTGGTAAAGGGCAATAACTGGTAAAGGGCTCTTATGATTCATACAAGGCGTCTTGCAACATCCTTTTTTTAGGCATCTTTGGGCCGTTGTGTTCACACAATTGAACAAAAATCACCTTTACCAAGTGTGAAAGTACATCGAGAAACAGGTGGACTAGACTTTTTAACAAACTGCAAAGTGCACCTATATGGTAAGTGAAACTGAAATGAACGAGTGTTTAAAAAATTTTTTTTTTAAAAACTACATGGGATTGGCAAGTACAAAATCACTGATTTAAGTCTATTTAGTTATAATAGGGCAGCTTGGACATATGTACTGGCGGTCATAAAATTCACCTATGAATATCAGAAAAATGTGCATTAAGAAAACATGCAACTGCATCACAAACTAGAAAGAGCTAATGTGGCAACTACAGATCTCTGCAATCGTCTGCTCTATGGGGTAGGTCAACGTTCAAAGTACAACACATGTGAACACACCAAATGCACTCATGAGGAACTAAGAGCAAAACCCTTTCTAAAAATCACAATAACAGGTTAAGTCAGTCACTTGAATTCATCTCACAAAGGACATATGCATGCTAATATTAAGGTCAGACAAAACGCATAGTATTGAGCAATCAAAGTAACAAATGGTTAGTTTCCATAATCAGCACTTCCTTAACTGTACACTGATTTTGTAAAAATGGTTTGTTTGCACATTGCAAAAGGGACTGAAGGAAACCAGACAAACTGTGCAATGCAGTAGTACAAAAGTGCAGTTATTGCAAAAGCACCAACACCATGCAAATCCTTTCAAATATTACTTCACTACAACTTTATGATAACATATCTATTCAATTAATTACCAGCTGGGTCCTACAGACATTACACCTGAAATACAGAAAGAACATGAAGTGAAGAGGTTTCCTTCACACAAGGAAACAAATCTGCTATTGAGCAATCACTGTGCTTACTGCTTCTTTGAATGTGCTTCAGATATACTTAATGTCCATCAAACAAAAGGAATGAGGAAACAAGAGGAAATAAATTGACTTTACCGTTAAATGATCATGCTGCTCAACAATTGCAACACCGTGTAGTTTACCATATTTCTCAATGGAAAGGTTCAAGAACGTAAGGATTTGTATGTATAAGCTATACAGAGTCAGTGACATTATTTAAAACTTCTCATTGGGAATCTCTTTGGCGCCTCTGGACTTTTAATCAGAAGGCTGTGAGCCCGTCTCTGCTGAGCAAAACCTTCATCACACTACTGCTCAACCCAACTGTACAGGGTTCTAGATAACAGAACTTTTAATCTAGAACAACTTTAGCACATATGGTTAAGGTATGTGCTGAGAAAAAAAAAAAATAAATATAGAGACTGATCAAAACCCACTATAGCCATACTCTGAATGAAGGAAAATTGGATTTCTCTCAAAACTCACGTTCAGTGTCTGAACTGCAAATTATGAGACCAAATCCGATCCATCTGTTCAGATAGTAGCCCCTTCAACTGGTCTATAAAGATTGTATTATACTGCTCAGTCATCATGGTAACCAGAGTAAAGCAGAGCAGGCCTAAGAGAATCAATAAGCAATATTAACCCGTAGATACTACAGAGGATCAAAAAAGCATACCATAAAGCCAGATTCCAGAGAAGGTTATGAACGTACGCTCTAAATTTATACTGTTTGAATGAACGTTGAACTTGCACGCATTCATGCACATTTTTATTATACTGCTCACAAAAATATTTCTAAATGAAATATCCCACATTAAAACATCCCCTACCTTTTGTGAGCAGTGTACAGTCATTTCTTTTCATTTTAGTTCAGTTGAACAGATTCAGCCCCCCAAAGAGACAGAAGACCACTTAAATGCTCCAGTCTTATTATATATTGACATATTTTAATACTTCATTTGAGTTGGTGCCGTTGCACATGTCCGGCACCCTAACAACTTACAAGCTACATCAAATATCGGAGCATATGCGCTGCTCACAAAAATTAGGGGACATTTCATTATAGGATATTTACGTATCCCCTAATTTTTGTGAAGTGTATATGGTTTTAAACTGTCAGATTCAGTTTCCATGTAGTTAACTGTGTCAGACTGCACAAAATCTGTCCAGCTTAAGTTGAGCATTTGAACTCACGATTTGTGTCGTCAATCTCGACATACTCCACTTATAAAATACTCCAACAGAGGACGTTTCAGCCAAAATCAATCAATCATCCATAACTCGCAGAAGCAACCAAGCTTGGCTTATACTATTCTGTCATTAAGACATGAACAAGTTAAGAGCTCAGCCATTAAAGCAAATGGATAGGTCACCTATTTTTTAACTCATACATTAAGGTTGTTGGTACAGGTTCTCCCCATTTTACAACTTTGTGGTTTACGCCATTTCAAATTTACAACGGGAACTTGCATTCAGTAAAAACCACAATCAGAGTTTCAGGTTTTCCGCCAGGCAAGTGATCCACTCTCTTTATCATACTCCCCAGCTAGTATTGGGCAGTCGGGCAGCAGCCACTGGACCTACAATTTTGTTTTTCCACTTTCAGCACATTAATTCAGTAAGTTACGACATGGTAACACATTTATAATTTAAAAATAAGCTTTATTTTAATTATTTTGCCCAACTGTAGTTTAATCTAAGTGTTTATAAAAGCTACACCATGATATAAAGCATACATTCAACTACTCCAGCACTGTATGTGAGGAAGCGCAGGTATTTTTTTTTTAATTACTAAAACAACAAACTTAGTCATTTAAATAAATATGCTACCAAGTCTGCATCACAAAGCCACAATTGTACGAGTTGTGTAAGCGAGTTTTCACTTCTGTTCCCAGGGCAGGGAACTACAAACTATAAAGTCGGATGGACTGGGATTTGAAAATACAAGTGACAAAAAAAATCAGCCATGATAAGTCTAAAAGCAACTACTCAAACACAAACTATACGTTTCCATGTTATTCTAGCATGTTTTTTTTGTTATTTAAACCTGGGGCTCGGAAGAAAAGCACGCGATAACCCAGACCTGCACGTGATTCCTTAATGAAAGTGGAGCTGCCATTACATCTCTCCTCAGGGATCACACGCTACTGAATATGGAAGCGGTTCATTAACTTCGCACGTGAGATCGGGAAGGATTGGTTATTTCATTATTGGTTACTAATGCCGTACTTACTACTAATACACGCTACCCAGTGTCAATTTAGTAAATGAATGGCAGTAATTCCGTTTTACCTGGCCACATGGCGGCTCGCGCCTAACAAAGCACCAATTTTAGTGCTATAAACTTCCGCCTGTCAACTGTCTACAACTTGCACAGCCAACCTGGTTACGCAACTGTACAAGATGCACAGCGGTAAATCAACTATGTCTAAATGTTTTCCAGTCACCTAATAATCACCAATTAATGACGTGACTAAGCAGAATTCAGTAAGCACGATACAAACGTTCTCTTATAAAACCACAATCCCTGGAAAACCACAGCAGCAGTTCATTAGCTTGCTCGCTAGCCACTTGTACAAAACTTACCCCGAATTTGAGGCGCATGTCGCCTTAATGGAGTGAATCCTGAGCTTGTTGGCGATATTTTTCAGTCCTTGAAGAGTTTTCTCGTCTGGCTTGTGATAACTTTCCATAGTTGCGTATGTTTAATTGAAATAACGGGGTGAAGTTGTTGAGTATGACCTGAACTGCTGCTGTACACCAGAACGTGGGCCGGGCAGCGTAAGCGATGGTCTGCGTTAAACCCCGCCCACAACGCCGTCTGATTGGCTGAAGCATCTGTGGCGAGACATCACTCTTATTGAACACAGACAACAAGTATCGATTCAACGCGTCCCTCAGATAATTATATCGAAATAAATAATCAAGTAAACCAGAAATATACTATAAACAAAACGGTGCAATCGTTTGTAAGGATTAATCGTTCTTGATCATAGTTTCAGCCAAAGGGTCTTTAAAACAGAATTTGGGCAGCATGGCAGCATAATTGACTGACCAACGCAAATACTGTAGCATCTAACCGAACAGATGTCTCTATAATATTTTTGTGAAGGGTTTATAAATGATATGTTTTTATCTGCCTGTCCCTTTAAAAAAGAGCAGCAGAGAGAGAACAGAGGACACCGGGAGTCAACAAGGAAACAGCGATTTTTGCTTTCTCATTCTTACTTAGAGGAAACGCAACAGTGTGCAATTTCCATACTGGAATTTGAAATTATGAAACCTCACCTAAAAAGCTTTGGTTTCTGATGACCCATTTGGTCTTTATTTAAGAGCTCAAAAGTTTAAGCACAATGACATTAAGAATCACAATTTGAAATCTCATTAGTAATAATTATTATGCAACAACATTTCTTTTTTTTTGTTAATATTATCTAGGCTAATATGTTAAAAATGTATACAGCAACAGCATAAAGAATGTTTCTGTCATTTTACATGGCATTCCCTCATTATTTCTCACTTAGATTAGTAATAAACAAAAGCTGTCATGATAAGCTAATCAAGCAAATCAGTTGATTGAATCATCAGGCAATACTGATGTGTTGGTGATCAAATGAATACTCATTATAATTTAATTACTGTGATTTTGTATGCTTTGGTTAACATCACAACAAATAAAACTGTAATTTATTTAAATGCAGGTACGCGCTGTTTAAAATCCTAATTACACTCTGTGAAACATGCTCGGCAAAATGGACTTTGACCGGATATTACCACAATCTTATATTCTGTTTTAGGCTAATGTAATGCAATTATAAAGGGTATTTTCACAGGAAAAGTGCAGAGATACCACATCAAAACAAAACTGCTATGCTAGACCTTTTACATTTATGCAAATGAATTAATTTAAGTTGAGTTAATTTACAGCTTATTACAAATAAGTAGTGGAAAGTCATACAACAAACTTGCACAAAAAAGTCTCCAAATGAACTGAGTTAGAACAGTCTCTAATCCAAATGTAACCTGACATAACATAAACAGACCGGTAAGGTAATGAACATTTGAGTGAATGACAGACGGCTCTTTTACTCCCACCTCTGTTTGTGGATCTGCAGGTTCAATTGTTCTGCTGTTTCAGAGTGACAAAAACACTTTCTGCAAAGAGTAATAGGAGGAGAGAAGAAGAAGCAAAACCCATTGGAGTATAATAAATAGGCTGGCATATTGGGCAGCATTACAGTAAATTAATAAGCAGTTTAGTACAGTACTGTATGCAGTAGCAGCAGTTATTCCCAGCTAAACAGGATCTTCACAGATGTTCTGTTTACAGCATCCAGAGTTTAAAGACAATTTTAAGATATTATTATCATTTATTAGAATTTGCTGTTAAAGCAAAGGGATGTTAATTGGATGGACATTAGATGGTGCATACCAGCATCAAGTTTGCAACATGACACTATTTTGGAAGCATGGCATTATTTTCTAAGAAAACATAAACATAAATATTGTGAATTAATTAAATAAGACAAATCAAACCTAGCTTCCTCTTTACAAATGATGTTTATTAAGGTTAGACTGAAGCGTACACACGGCTGGCCACACTACATGCTGCAGCAGAAGTGCAGGCAATCCAATGTACTTTCTCTCTCTTTGCTGACACCTAAACGTCCTCTTGTTCTGTGAAGTTTTCCTAAAACATAGACAAATTGATGGAAAAATATATTCATTATGCCAATCCGTGTAAAAGCATTCAACAAGTTCATTACATATATACATATTAATGGAATAAATAAGTTTATACCCCAATTCCATCCAGAGCCTCAGCCCTCTCCTCAGAGGACACAGGATCCTTGTCTAGTCTTTCTATAAGTGGGAGGAGTTTGAGAATACTGAGCCGGTAATCTTCCTTCTCTGACAAAGGATTTTCTGCTAACACGAGGACACGCAGCGCATTGCCGACACCCATCAGATGTTGCAATGCCTTCCTGGAAGATACCAAGTTACCCCTTAGAGGGCCAGTAAAAGAGAGGGAAAGATTCAGGGTTTTCTGATTAGGAAAAACAACCAGTTTCTTTCATATAATCTTACTATTTAGGTTCAGGTGTTACATAGATTAAACGTATTACATTTTATTTTTATATACCTGACATTAAGATAATGCAGCGATTTCATACTGGAACTGATTCCATCAAGTGTCTCCAGCTGGTTGTCTCTCAGGTGAAGTGTCGTCAGGCGCTCTAGTTTCTCCAGACCTTCTAATCGTTTTATTTTGTTTTGGGCCTGTATATTACAGGAGAACATTTAGATTAAAGCTAATAATTTAGATTAGAGCCATAATAATGATCTAACTGATAAATGATCCAGGTATTGTTGCTGTTGCATACTGTATACAGTGACGATTATAAAGCTACAAGGTTACATACAGTCTTAAAAAATGATCAGCACCCTTAGTAAAGATTTGTACAAAATCAATTAATATAATGTATTAACTGAAATAAATGTATCATATAAATAAAATATCATATCGACAGTGTGCTGCTCTCTGGAGTGTTTTACTAGGAATCCATCCAAGTCCTTTCACTAATGTTGAGATTTCTTCGACATATAGCACCTTCCTAAATAATATTGCAGGCTAAGTGCATCCCTTTATTGCAATGCTATTCCCTAATGACTTTCAGCAGTGTAATGCACCCTTCCACACTACAAGAAGTACAAGAATGGTTTAAGGAACATGACATAAGTTCAAATCTTAATCTGAACACCCATCTATGGGTTGTTCTGAACAAAAATGTCTGATCTACATTTTCTGCTGACATTTGCTGGTAACGCCTTGACGCCATATAACATATTGGTTCGATGGGTTAGAATCTTGGAAGCAAAAAAGGGGTCACCACAAAATTAGGCAGATGGTTTTTACATTTACTTGCATACATTTGGCAGAGACCTGCATCCAGAGCAACAAGCAACTGATACAGTCTTCCAATACAGATAATTGTGGGTTAATGACCTTGGTAGTTTGGAAGAAGTTGGATTTGAGCCCTGAACCTTCTGGCGCACATTCCGGCCAAACCACTACAGATCCATGTTATGTAATGTCATGGCTGATCCCTGTATGTGTCACAATAATTAGCACCCCATCTATACATGTTTAGTTGATTTGAGATTGTGCTTACCTTGGCAAAGTCAAGGTCTGTGAAACATGAGCACTAGTAGGTAGTGAGTTCATATGACCATCTTACCAGGTAAAGATGACGTAGGTTGGGGAGGTAAATTCCATCTGTACTTTCCAGTCTGTTTCCTCTAAGCTCCAAAGTCACTAAATTGGTCAACCTGTGATATTCAAGCCCAGAGACTCTCTGAATGCCATTACCTAAAAGCAACCCAAAGTCCAATATTACTTCACTTTTTCTTTAGATATTTGGTTTTTCTTACTCTAGTTAGTACACAGTAACATTATCCCAATATATACACAGCTCACAAAAATTAGGAGATATTTAATTAGGTGTTTTACCCCCTAATTTTTGTGAGCCATATCTTATCATCCATGTAGCTCAGTAATATTATAAAACAAAATATTATTTTACTATTGTCAAGAGATGTCACTAACCATTGAGATTAAGGTTTTCCAGTGAAGGCCCATCAAACCCCTCTAACTCAGTAAGGCGATTGGACACCAGGCTAAGCCATTGTAGATAAGGTAGCTGAGCCAGTGGCTGAATTCTAAACTCTTGAACACAATTGGCATCCCCTTTTAGCCAAAGCAGCTGGGTTAGAGCAGCCAGTGGAGAAAGATCAGTCAGGTAATTCGAAGAGATGTTCAAGAAACGTAGATGGACAAAGGAACTCAGTACAACAATATCTGTCAGACTTCTGGTTATGCAGTGAGGAAGAAAACAGATTACACAAAAAGCAGTTATATTCATTTCAAAATTATAGGTACATGAATATACGGATAAGCCAAAACATTGTGACCACCCAGTATGCAATCAATTTAGATAATTGGTACTTGTCAAATTGGCATCCACATAACAGATTATCGTACTCTCTCACCTTTTTAGAGCATAACCTAATGCCATCACTTCCATAAATGGTACAAGTATACTGGGCCATTCATGTCATGTAAAATAAAACAGGACTTATTAAACCAGGTGATCTTCTTCCATCACTTCAAGGTCCAATTCCGGAAGTTTCAAAAAAAGGGAAGTTATTGGGCATTTCAACGTGCTTAGTGTGCTTGGCACTCTGACTGGTCTGCAGCCACAGGATGTGACATATTCATCTGTACCAGCATTAAACATTTCAATGACTTGTGCTATTCAATGGCAACATCTGCTGAATGCTGGATATGTGGGATTAGACCAGATATGATAGCATGTTCTGCATTCAACCTGTCAACTACAAGAACCAACTATTAGCTTACCACTTGACACTTACATTTGTAGTGCACAGTTGCAGTGGTCATAATGTTCGACTTACCAGTGTACACTTATATTTCACATTAAATTCTGGTCTACCAAATCTACAGGTAAAATACCTATTTCTTAAATCAAGCTTGACAAATGCATGAGAAAGGCCATCTCCTGTGCGACACAATAAGGACAGGCCTTGTCCAATCATGTCCTGTGTCAGTGAACAGGGTTCAATCTGTCAATAAATGTAAACAAGAAAAGCAAGGCTTTATTAGAGTTGCATTAATAATTAATTACAATTAAAACAATTAAGCGTACCAGTCTAAGGTTTATACAGTATCTCACATAAATGAGTACGCCCATCACATTTCTGTTTTATTATATGTCTTCATGGGACAACACTGAAAATATACCACTTATGCAATACAATGTAAAGTAGTCAGTCTACAGCTTGTATAACAGTGTAAGTTTGCTGTGCCCTCAAAATAACTAAACACACATCCATTAATGTCTAAACATTATACATAAGTGTATATGTATATATACACTGCTCAAGAAATTAAGGGATACTTTAAAATGAACTATCCCATAATTAAATATCAGTAGCAGTGTATATGCAATTACACTATATGTAACGATTACATATTACTATAGTGTATTTTAGGCTCTGTGGGTGGCACCGCTGCCTCACAACAACAAGGTCTCGGGTTCAATCCCAGGGTGGAGTGGATTGGGTCCTTTCTGTGTGGTCTGGATGTCCTCCCTGTGTCGTCGTGGGTTTACTCTGGGTACTCCGGTTTCCTCCCACAGTCCAAAGACATGTGCGTTAGGTTCACTGGTGTCTCTAAATTGTCATTGACTTGTGTATGCAAACACCCCAGCCGTGTAACTGGAAACAGCTGCATGCCGGTCC